>APFE030957879.1:79633-101265 GCA_000404065.3 Pinus taeda
GAATCAGGGAAGAAGGTGAAGGCTCTTAGGAGCGACAATGGTGGTGAATTCATCTCTGGTGAGTTCAAGGACTTCTGCAGTGCAGAAGGGATTCGAAGAGAGCTCATAGCTCCCCATAACCCTTAGCAGAACGGGGTTGCTGAGCGGAAGAATAAAACGATCGTGGGTGCTACACGGTCGATGTTGCATGATCAGGGCCTAACCCTTCACTTGTGGGCAGAGGCATGCAATACTACAGTATATGTGTAGAACCGTTGTCCTCACAAGATACTTGGCATGAGTACACACGAGGAGGCTTATTCTGGTAAGAGGCCTGATATTTCCCATTTGAGGATTTTTGGTTCTCCTGTTTACATGCATGTGACGAAGGATGCCAAGAAGAAGTTGGAGCTGACCACAGAGGTTGGGATATTTGTGGGGTACATTGATACACCCTACAACTATCGTGTGTATTTGCCAGACGGTCGTAAGACTATTGTGTGACGGGATATCAAATTTCAGGAGGAGAAAGCCATGAAGTGTTCACTTGAGAGGGAGCCACACTTGCATGCAGATGAGGAGCTATTAGTTCCTAAGGATGAGCTTCAGGATGTGGATCAGCCACAAGATGAAGTTCATGGAGTGGAAGAGACCACTCATGTAGCGCCAACCATCAGAGGGTGAAAGCACAGTACAGAAGCTGAGCGACTGGCTCAAGATGCAGAGTAGGTTATAGGACCACCTATAGCACAGTGGAAATAGAGATAGTCACCTGATCGGTACACTGGATACATGGCTCTTGTGAGCAAATGTGTCGTGACTGAGCCATCCTCTTTCGAGGAAGCTGTGGAGGATCCTGCATGGGTAGATTCCATGGTGGAAGAGTATGATTCGATTGTCAGAAACAGTGCATGGGAGATTGTCCCAAGACTGGAGGGGAAATCAGTGTTGGGTTCTAGATGGATCTACAAAGTGAAGCAGGGAGCTGACGGGAGTGTGGAGAAGTACAAGGCAAGATTTGTTGCCCGAGGCTTCTCATAGATAGAGGGGATCAATTATGAGGAGACCTTTTCACTTGTCACAAGGTATTCTTCCATACGGACGATTCTTGCTCTCTCAGCGTAGATGGGGTGGCACATTCATCAGATGGATGTGAAGACTGCGTTCCTCAATGGAGTCATTGAGGAGGAGGTGTACATAGAGCAGCCCGAAGGTTTCGAGATCTTCAGCAGCGAGTCACATGTGTGCAGGCTCAAGAGAGCGTTGTATGGGTTGAAACAAGCACCTCGTGCTTGGTACGCACGGATAGACAGTTATTTCACTAGACTTGGATTCTCCAAGAGTGAGGCAGATCCTAACCTATACCAGATTGTGGTGGAGGGTAAGTTGCTTATCATTGTACTTTATGTAGATGATTTGATTTTAACGGGAGATGATTTGTTGATACTTTCATGCAAGGAGGATCTTGCTCGAGAGTTTGAGATGAAGGACTTGGGCCTCCTTCATTATTTCCTGAGATTGGAAATTTGGCAGCACAGTGATGGACTATTTGTTTCTCAGGGTAAGTATGCCTGAGAGATACTGGAGAAGTTCAACATGCATGGCTGCAAGCCTGTTGATACTCCTCTTCCTGGAGGTTGGAGGAAGGAGGATGCTACTTCAGTGGAGGTAGTGGATGCCACTGTTTTTCGACAGTTGGTGGGGTCGCTTATGTATCTGGTCAATACACGACCCGACATATGCTATGCTGTTAACCAGCTTTCACAAGCTATGGTTAAGCCAACCAAGCTCTTCTGGAAGGCAATCAAGCATGTATTGCGTTATCTCAGAGGCACATCGGGATATGGATTGTGGTACAGACAGGTGGGGAGGTGAAGCTATGTGGCTTCACGGATGCAGATTGGGCAGGGAGCCCAACGGACAGAAAGAGCACATCTGGAGGGATCTTCAGTATCGGGTCGACAACAGTTTCTTCGTACAGCAGGAAGCAGAGATCCGTGGCACTCAGTTCAGTAGAGGCCAAGTATATGGCAGCAAGTTTGGCTGCATGCGAGGCTATATGGATGAGGAAAATCATGGTCGGGTTGTTCGGGTCGCACTTGGATCCTACTGTGATTTATTGTCATAACCAAAGTTGCATTAAACTCTCGGATAATCTAGTATTTCATGATAGATCCAAGCACATTGACATCAGGTACCATCATATCAGAGATTGTGTGCAGCGGAGAATCATGTTACTTTCATATATTCCCACGGAGGATCAGGATGCTGATATCTTGACGAAGGCGCTCACCAGGAGAAAATTCGAATACCACAAAGATAGGATAGGGGTTGCAGATAATCCATATCTTGTTGAGAGGGAGTGTTGAAAATTCAACAAGATGATGGAGCTTAGTGAAAAGAAGTCGCCTTCATTAAGTGGTCCCGCAGGCTATTTTTAGCGCAAAGTCTATTTTTAGACTATGTCTATTTTTAGACATATGGAACATGGTCTATGAGTTGCAGGATGCTATTTGTGGATGATTGGTCATGTTGGTAAAAATAGATGGACCTCTATTTTTAGACATATGGGCAGAGTCTATTTTTATACTGCCAGGCTAAAAATAGAACAATCGAATATTATTAGCTCTTAATAATATTTGGACTATAAACATTATCTTATCCTCTTGGAGCACTTGAGTTCGAGCTACGGATGTGGCACATGCAACTGCCAGAAGGAAATACACTTTTCTTATGGGTTAGTTGAGCTATTGCATGAAGGACTTCAGTTAGAACTCAGGTGCTTGAGTTTTGGTGGAGTTGATTGAGGAGTTGATGGAGTTGTGTTCATTTTGACTTAGTTGAACTAGTTGTATTTAGTCTAACTGACAAATAGACTAATGATGAGTGGTGTGAATTAATTATTAATTAATTCACTAATTATTAACTCATAAATCAACTAAAGAATACATCAGTTAACTCAGTGCATGGATAGTTCAATGGAGACAAGTGTTAGAGGGGAGTGAAAGGGCAAGACAGCGGTCAGTTGTGACTATAGTTGTGCATGAGATTTGCACAATCAATGGATTGAGTATTGCTAATGAGAATTACATGGTTCAGCCAAGTAAATACGAGTTTGGATCAACCATTCTCATCTATTCTCATGCAGGATTACGCAGTGGAGGTAGACAAGCAGCGGAGGAGATTTGAACTTGTGATTGATTCAGATCTGAGCTAGTTTGTGTGTAACAGGTGGAGATAGTACTGAGTACTTGCGAGTAGTATTGTACTATATATTGTTACATGTTCTCAATCAATATAATATACAGATAGTTGAGGGGTTTTCAGCTGCATGCTTTCCCCAGTTACATATTGTGTTGATATGTGTGATTGTTTCTTAATACTGCAAAATTGATGATCAATGTAGAGGAGGTTATGTATTATGCATGCATTCTGCAAATAGTGTATAATCAGTATAATCTATGTGAATAAGTGTCATATTATTCAAAATTTCTACAGTAAAGCTACTTAGAAACATTGATTTTTTATATACTTGGCAAAGTATCTTACATGATGAACTTCTAGATTTTGTGAAGCAAGCTAGATACATTGTTTTTTATATGATAACTTGATACCATTTTAATGCTTCTAACAACCATGTTAACCATGTTGATAGATAATGTAATAATAACATTACTTCTCAAGATCCCCTTGTTGACCTTGTATTAGTAATTTTGACAATATAGTAAATATGGATGCCTTGACTTGATAAAGCTATGTAAGTGATATTATGTTCATGATCTTTGATGATATACCTGCCAACTGTCTTAATCATATGACTGTAACCCTTGATGAAAGTTTGATGTCATGATGAAGTAGCTAGTTCTAACATGTTATGGCCATGATGGATATATGTTTTGGAACTTGATATAGTTTGATTTCATGATCTAACAGTTTTATTGAAGCATGATAGTGTTATGATAGAAAGGTTGATAATGATGAAGTTTGAAGTGGCTTCTCATTAAGAGGGATATTCCTCATAAGATCTCTACACCTATTGTCATTTGCATTAAATATATGGAATATTATTTACTGTTGAAATAAGTTTTCTAGACATAAATAGGTAATATTTGACATTGTTGGTCTACAACAAGTTCTACTCGAAGAGAGGTTTTCCCTTAGTTTAAGCCACAATCGCACGGGAGAAATCTTATCAGTGTGGTTATAAGGCTCCAACTACACAGAAGAAAGCCTATGGGTGTGGTTATGTTTGTAGGTCACAAAATTGAAGCTTTATGCATAAAATCAGGAATGTGACAGTCCTATAAATATGGAGCATACATCAGAATATCCTGTGAGCAAGGAAGTTTGAATGTTTGACTTACTTTAGAGAATGTAAATTGTTGACTAAACTTGTGTTTGAGGGGGATCGAAATATGAATATTAGTATGTTATTTTGATTTGATCATTGAAGTTAGTATATGACAGTATTTGATAACAATTGCAAGGGTTTGACAAGATTCGGCTTATTGACTTAACTTAGTTGGCTTGGATAATTGATGATGCCTTAGAACTTTGACATGATGCTTGATGATTCATAAACATGTTTTGGCTTTTGGATTGTTTGAATTCATAGTGATAACAAGTTAGAGTTTTGATCTGTTTTGGTATTTGATGATTGATGATTTTCCTTGATGACAGTGCTATGTGGGCATAGTGACTTTCATTAATTGATGTTGACATTGATTTTGTATTGCCTTCATTGACTTTGGCACATTGGTTGAAGTGTAAAGAATTGTAACTTATCCTTGGTATATGCGTTTACATCTAGTGACATAAATAATCCATATTATGATTATGTGAATGGCCTGATGGAATTTTATATTTCCTAAATTTGTTGGCATGACAATAGATGAAGTCATGACTTGGTATTTGGATATGAGATCTACATGTCACCTAGTTCAAAGAGTTTACTATAGTGATATTGGTAGAAACTTTTATGATTTTGATATTAGTTTTGATCTATCATTTGAGGCTTGATAAGATGACTTGGTTGATTTGATTTCACAGTATTGATTTGTGTAAGGCTAAGCATATTGGTTTGGTCAAGTGTTATATTTGTAGAAAGAATTGTATAAAGCAAGCTCCCTGAGCCTGGTGTGTTTGCATTGACAATTACCTTGTGAAGCCATGAAGATGTGCAAACCCAAACCTCTACTTCGAAAGAGGTCCAAGGTATGACTTTGATTTTAGTTTTATATACTGATAGTCTATTCTTAGTAGGTAATGAGCCTCTGGCGATCAAAGTAAGAGGGAGTTGGCCTCTGAAGCTCAAAATGACAAATCATGGTGTGATGAATAATTTTACGAAGATTGGAAAAAAAATCTATATTGTGAGTTTATTAAATATTTTTTTTTTTGGAAAATGGAAATGCAAATCCTTGGACACTCCGATGGAATGGAATTTCAAGAAATTATGTAGAGATCTTGTTGAACCTGCCATGGTAACTGCCAGTTGATTGAAGCATTGATGTTCCATGTGAACACCCGTCCATAGATATATATATATATATATATTACAACAACCTGAATGATTTCATTATTGAGTCTCTTCATATACATTGAGTTGTCATCGAGCATACTTCGAGATATTTGCATAGGATGATTGATTTTTGGTATGAGACATTCTTCCTTTCATATGTGATTACATGGATATACTTATGTTGTTTGAGATCGTTATTTATAATATGAGCACATTTGGGTGTTTCCTTAGTATGATATATGTAATGATATTTTGATGAGAAGTCTATGGCTTTAAGCACAACTGAGGTTGAAAATGATGTTGCTGGCGTAGCTAATTGTGAGGCGGGTTGAAGAAGCTCTTTGAAGAGCTATTTGAGTAGGTTTTGGATGTGACAGGGATACATTGTGATAATATTGAGTGGGATTCGATTGGCAGAGAATCTCATATATAGCAAGAACTGATATCTCTTCATATATTGAGACAACGTTGTCATACGAGACAATCTTAGGCTTGTGGTTGTTGCCTTCGTGAGAGGGAGGATGAATAAAATATCATTTTAGTGATATATATATATTTTAGATATGATATTTGATTTGATTTTTACATGATGATTAAGTAGGTACCAAATATGAGTACAATGATATGTTTCTAATCGAGAAAATTAAGCCAACTCTTCCCCCCTGTCTAAGCTCCCAAGGTGAGGAATTGAGATGAAGAGAAACTAGGGTTGAGGTATCTCTGGACAATAGGGTCGTAGGTGTTTCTCCCTAATATGTTACCCATAGGGTTGGACATGTTGCTCCCCTATCTTGGCCTTTGCAGAGTATACCCCAGTTGACATCATATCCACAAGCTAGGCTTGTTGGGATTGTCCCTCCTTGTTTGGCCAATGGGTTGAAGAGGCTTGGGGGTGTGTGATTCTTACTTTTGGTAAGTTGGGTATCTAACCAAAGCTTGGATTATGATGTAGGTGTTCTACCACATGACTCTTGAGGGTCATTGTTGGGAATATTAGTGGGGAAATATGATGGGTTAAGATGTGCTTCCCTATATCACCTATTGCTCGATATGGGGTTGGAGATTTTTTTCTCCCCCGCGAGATTTTGGGTTGAGATGTGCTCCCTAATGGTAATCCCTTTGATGTTTCCCTAGTTGTAGCATTGGGCTCCCTGATGGCAGTGATTCCAGGTGGTAGCAGTCGCTCCCTGATGAATAGAGGGTGGTAGCTTAAGCTCCCCTCCGATATCAAATTCTTCTTCTTTTAGATTCGACGTTGTTCAACATATGAGGAGTAACAATCAAGAGATAAACATAAATAAGAAAGACATGAGTAGAGATAAGAAGTGATGACATTTGATAATGAGATACTTGAGATTGGATATGATTTGATGACAAGATTCTTACGATGATTACATGATGTGGTTGGAATTTCTCCCTATTTTAGAGGGAGTGTTAATTTGGCATCTAAGTGACAAATTCCAACTATGGGATGAGATTTCTCTTTTTGAGAGAACCAATTTTGACTATTGAGGCACTCAGTTTGGTTAAGGGAAAGTGCATTTTTGAATTAAATCCCACATGTGCACATTTGATCAGGTTGGGCCTAAAGTGAATTCGACCCCTTTGGAAAGTTATAAATACAAGTGACATCAACCTCATTTGGACATCATCTTGGATCATTCTTCTATTCTCTTTCTTGAATTTGGCTCACTCAGTTCTGAGGCAAGTTCATGGAGATTAGCTCATAGAGGTCTGAAATTGCAAGGTGTGAAGCTCACAAGTGTGTTCTAGGGTTTTGGTTCTCAGTTGTAGACATGCCACAAACAGATTTTGGTCACAACCATAAGCTACCAGGCTCACGCGTGCGGTTGAAGGGTTTCAGTCGCACGCGCGTCACCATCTGGGTGTGGTTGGGACCAAGGGTTTGGTTTTCTAGTCCACTGCATATTTCGCTCGTTGACCACAGGGTTTGACAATTGATCGCACTTGGTGATAATTGATCACAGGCTTCTAAATCACAGTTTTGAGTATTAGCATTGTTGGCTTCATCTCATGGATATTGTTTAGTTGATTTTGATAAATAGGTTTATGGTTGCTGATATGGATCATTGTACTTTCTCTTGCTAAATCATTCAATGATAATCTAATAAGAAGAAGAATTTGAAATGGTTTTCCCCATAATCGGTTTTTCCCTAGTCTCCGACCAATCCTAGTGTCTATATGTGTGAATGTTTTTCTTCTATTGTTCCTTTATGTTTCGTTGCATTGATGATAATGATGTCATTCTTTCTACATAATTACATATGTACTTGAATAATATTGTAAATCTGAATAATATTAAGTTGTTATGAGATGAATTTAATATGCAAATGTTGAAACGCAATAATCAAAACAAAGTACAATATAGTGCTAAAAACAATTAATAGATCTCTCTTCTAATAGAACTAAATTAAAATCCCTACCAACCTTAAAAGACTTTTAAGGAGATAAAATAAGAAATAATATAACAAATTATAATGTTTAGAAAATTAAAACAGATTAACACTTAAACCATTATGGAAATAACGTAAATACTTATTTGGAAATAGTGCAAACTATAATATAAACAAAGTAATGGTTCGTCTGGGGTAGCTCAAGTGACTATGGTTGTGGAATGAAGTCTCACCAAACCACAGATCTTGGGTTCAAATCTTTTGCTACCCTCCCCGTAGTGGGATAAATAATAGACATGTAAAACTCGAAAATTGAAGAATCCTACTGAACTTAAAAATATATATATAAATTAACTAATAAATAAAATAAATATTTAAAACATTATGGTAATGATGCAAACTGTAATTTTAAAAAAATGTAGAAAAATAAAATTCAATTAAAGTGGGCACACATTTGCAAAGCAGTTATGTGGACTCAGTCAATAGCAGAAGAGAGTTACGTGGACTCAATCAATAGCACAAGAGACGAAAAGAATATTAATAATTACGAATTTATAATACTTTAGTTAGCTTTACACGTCAATGCAATATCAATTTATGACTAAAAAGAACTTGAATTCTGTTGTTTCAATATATCATGAAAAATCACATATACTAAAGTTAACCCTATAAAAAAGAGTGCTCAAATGGAGACTAAATGTTATAGTGAAGAAAGCATAAACAAATAGCCTTATCAAAGCATCATCAGTTATATGATAGCAAACAATGAAAGATATTACCACATTTTTATGAGTAGAACACATCAACTTGCAACCAAACAGAACATGACCTCACCCAAAAGTAAAAAAGAATCCATGTAAAAAATGAAAATGGGTTGCAAGAACATAAATTATATGACTAAATACAATGGAAGGTGTCAATCACAAATTTTCTTATTTCTAGGCCACACTCAGAAGTAAACAAAACCAACTATATAAAAATGCAAATGGCCTGGAAAAGCATCAATTATATGACTAAAAACACTTAAAGCTATCAATTATAATTCTTATTTCTTGCAACCAAACAACAAATAAAAAAACATAGCATAAAACCATTACCAAGTAGGCATGTTCAAATGCAAAAAAACTGACCATGATGTTAACATAAAAGTATTAAAATTTTAATTAAAATTATAAAACAACTTAATTACAAAATATTATAAAATAAATATATAAATCTTGTTAAATGTGTTAAGTCATTTGTTAAAAATAAAATATTTTTTGATTATATGGTAAGGTTCAAATTCAAAATAGAGTTTACAATAAGTAGAGCAAAAGAAAAGAAAAAAATGAACCAGTAATCATTCTTTACATAGGTTAGTAGTAGGTGAAATCATTAATATGAAAGGCTTTATCATAATTGAATAGTAATAGAGGTATGTATATTTCTCATATGAAATATAAATATATTTTTCACATGCATAAATTAAAAAACTAGAAAATGTAGAAATATAATAACATACTTAAAAGATAAATTGTTAAATTTTTTATTAAACTTTTAAAAATAGAAAATTTGTCCAATACTAAAACTTGAAAATAATACCAAATAAAAACCTATCTCAAAACCCAGGAAAACTTTCATATCTAAATTGTAATGTTTCTATTGAAAGTCATAAAATCCATTTTAAATGGACAATGCCTTAAGCATACACAAGCTAATAGGTAATAGGTAATGTTAAGGGTAAAAAACAGTTTATCATAACAAGGAGAATGGATATTATTAAGGGTATAAAAGGCTTTATCATAAATAGTGAAGATTACAAGCAAATGACTTGGGGTAAAGTGGTAAGACAAGTTTCTTGACACTTTGAAGAGTTGGAAAAATCAATTATTTTAGTGTTGAGATTACATTTAAAAAATTTAAATAAAACAAAATAATACTTTAAGAGTCACATGTATGTGCACATGCATTGACTTTTCAAGCTTTAGAAGTAGAAAAATTAAAAATATATATCCATCCTAACTTGAAATTACTAAACAAAATTATTCTAAAAATTAATATGTATTGGGTTTTATGTTACTACCAACACATGACTATGCCAAAAAATTGAAACTAGTATTCCATTGAATGAAAGAGAGAATTTAATAGTCATCATCGAGTAAATGTGTCGTTCTCAAATGTGCATTTCCTATGTTATGATCCTTGCCTTTGTTTTTAGAAGTCCCTCACATTTTCTCAAAATATGAGAAGGAATTAAGAAATATAGAAATCAATTATATTTCTTATGAAATATTTTATTAATAAATAAAACAAAATGTGATACCTAGACAAAGAAATTGGAAGACCAAATATTGTGGACAAATTAACTCAAAACAATTTGTATATTCAATCACAAACCCCATATACATGCCACAAAAATAGTGCTGGATGAGATCCAACAATTTCTAAAGTGAGAGATTATTGTTGAGAAAATATCTCAACAAACCAATCTACCTATTTACTAATGTAAGCAATATTTACAAGTCCCCCCTTTAATGCTTACATTACGTCATTACAAAGATTAATACAAAAAATGACAAATTACAATTCAGATGTCACATCTGTCTCGCTGGTCTTCCTCAACACTTATCCCCACTCTGAAGTGTTCCGGACAATGCTCTTTTCACCACCACAATCTTCGAGCTTCCATTCAACTCATTTAAGACATAATCACCTCTGACTATCTTTAATTAACTTTGTATAATTGACACTTCTCAATCTTGTAAAGGAAAATCTTGATACTCGACCACCCTATGGACAAACTCCCATCTATCAAAGTGCAACGGACTACACTTTTTTATAGTTGTATAAGTGAGTTGTCTGATTATTGGGCATATTCAGTAGTCAATTATGCAACTGACCTTTCTACACACATGGATCTCATAACATCACCTGTAATTGATGCTCTTGATTCCCGAAACACAACAAGCTCCATAAGTATATAGCATATTCACACAATTAACTCAGTGATGCGTTCTCCCATAACCGAAATACATTGAGAACCACTAGTGTAATTATGTTCCTCCATTCATTAATTGATTTTTCACCTTTGTTTTATGAATTCCCGTACAAAGCACACAAATTTTACACATAAGATAGAGTTTACATAACCATACACAAAAAAGACATTTATCCTCTCAAAAGGGCTTCGCTTTAACATGTCCTTTGCAAGCTTGTCATATGCCTTGGAAGTTGAGCTCAGTACAGTTTCACTATGCCCCAAGAGCCTCTCCTACGCTACTTTGTAAGGGTGTAGGAAGTATACTCTTCGTTGCACCCGCTCACACCCATTCATAACCATTGGGTTTGTTCATCGTTTGAGGACCCACAATCTACGAGGTACCACAATCTGCTTCAACAACAATTTTGCATATGTGGCAGTAAGAAGGGAAAATATATTGCACAAAAGGGTTTCATTCCATATGTGGCAAGCCCTGCTTTTCATTCATCGACCATAAACTTGCAATTAGTATATTGTGCAGACGAAGAAACTGCCTCTATCCACGACCGATTCCTTGAATTCATCTTCTTCTCCTCTTCCTTTTCCAGCTACAACACTTGAGTATGTGGACAACCCTGACTGGCTAATTTTGCAAGCAACAATGTAGGTCTTCTGAAAGGCGAAGCTATGGTTCACATGAAACAATGCATTCAACTTCAAGCACTTACTATGTTGAAAATGGCACGTAGATCTTTACTCCACTCTTACTCTTTGTTGGAGGCATAATTAAAATCGGGCAAGCCAAAAAGAGCCTATCGGGTTGAGCAAGAAAATAGGATACAGTGGCAAGGAGTCAATAAGAATGATGGAAAATAAAATACAATGCTTACTCTCACACAGTGAACTTCACCGATGGGCAAATCTGAAAAAGAAAAATTCAACACCATCTCCGCAGATGGAACCAAGACAATCACGGATGTGATAGCAACAATCAAACTTACACTACCCTTCCACGATCAAGGTACATCAACCTGCCACAGAACTCAGCGATCCGCAAAGAGATTCAAAGAAATTTATTCTCGTTGCAAGTGCTTGTGCTACTCACGCAGCTTCAACACACCTCCCTTTGCATAGAGCGTGGTTTTTGTTTGTCAACAACTTGATCTCCATTCGATGATATAACGCATCTCGTTCTTCACAAGGGCACCAAACAACAATCACCATTAGTATCTGCATGACTCACCAAAAAAAAAAACTTTAAACGCATAAAATATTTTATTTACATAGGATTAGCTGGCATGCCCCTCACATTTTCTGGGCTTCCAATAAGGGATTTAAGTCAGAACATGTTGTGATACCAACAAAGAAATTGGAAGATCAAATATTGTGGACATATACACTAAAGATAATTAGTATATTTAGTTACAAACCCCATATACATGTCACATAAATAGTGCTTGATGAGATTCAACAATTTCTAAAGAGATTATTGTTAATAAAATATTTCAATAAGACAATCTACTCAACAAACCAATCTATCTATTTACTAATGTAAACATTATTTACAAGTTACTTGGTCATCCATGTATGAAAAAATTGACAAGTTTTATCAATATTGTCCCAACAAACCAAATTCAAAAGGAAAATACAAAATGGATGAAGGGAAAACAAAGATAATGAAAAGCATATCAACAAAAATGAAAGTCACAAATAAGTTGGTCATGCTTTTGTGTATACTGATTGGTTTGTATGGGTTTAGTTCTCACCAAATCAGAGGTTCAAATTTCATGAGAGGAGTTGAGGATGGGATTTACCTTTGGGGGAATTAAATTGTCTCAAGGAACGTCCAAACACGACCAAGCTTCAAAAAATCCAACATTGAGGCTACCCAACTCTCTTCTCCTAGCCTACCAAAATGATGCTCTATTGTGATCTCTACCAACATAGATCCATTTTAACTCCAGATCTTCCAAGCACTAAGAGTGATCAAATCTATGAAGATTCAAACTTTTTTTGAATGCAAAACTTAAAAAAATGTTTTCAAGTACAAATATTTGATTCCCCTCAACTTTTGGTAGATTCGAAGTTAAGATGGAGAAACACACTAATAATATATAACCTTGAGGGTTAGATCAATTGGTTGAGTCTGGTCATTAAAGCACTTATGCTATTGAGAGACCATGAGTTCAATTCTCCCACCTCCATGGTTGAGCTAGCAAGAAGTGATCCCTTAGGGTGGACTAGTACATTCCGTATATTAAAAAATGAATGAATTACAAATCTCCCTAGTTAGAAGTAAAAAACATATATTCATAGATAATTTTTTTTGAATATATATTATATAATATGTATATATAAGATGCATTAATTAAGACATACTTTTACAATAAAAAGTCAAACACATAAGAAGTTTTTTTTTTTTAATTACTTTGTTTTATTTATAAAACTTGATATAAAAAATTATATTATTAATATGGATATTTGAGATATTTTATTATAACTAATTAGGAAATATTTTGTATTCTTATTTATATTATTATTTTAATTTTACATTCCAACTAAATATAAATGACTTACATTTATGTAATATTATTATATTATTTTTGTCTGATATCTTCCACTCTATATTAAAAAGTGAAGAAATTATATATTTTTTTAATATTAAACAAATAATTTTTTATTTTTTTATTTTACTTCTCCTTACTTTTGTAACTATATAAATTAAATATAAATTTAAAATTTAAATAAATTTTTCTGTGTTTCTCCTAAGAGGTCACAGGTTAAACCAAAGGGGGGTAGAGTATGTAGCCTTCGAACTTAGCAGTCAAATCGCTGCGCGGAGGTGGGTCTGCCCACAAACAAGGGAGTCTTCATACCCAATTGGTGTCTGGCTTGGCTCGTGACCTTAAAAATGAATATTATTATTATTATTATTATTAATTAATTTTATAATATAGATATATTTCTTAATTTTTAATTGTATGTTGAATAGCTAATACTAAGTTATAAAACACCTTGTACTATATTATAAAACACCTCCTCAATACAACCATATTGTTTTCTCCTTTACTACTCTGCCTTGTTTTCTTAAATTGGTTTTTCATGAAAACTATTTTCTCTTTAAATCTCTGTTGTAAAATAAAAACACGGGCACATACATGGCAAATATGGGATTTTACGAACCCTGTCCCAATAAACTTTCCATCGTCGACTTGGCAATGACTAACAAATTATCTAGTTGTGATATAACTCTGCGGCTTAATACACGACTATATCTGAAATATTAATATATTAAATATTAAATTTTTTTATTTAATTAAAAATACAAGCTATGTCCATAAAATAAATTAGTATATATTATATATATATATATATATTAATATAAATATAATATATAAATATTATATTTAATATAATAATATAGTATATATATATATATATATATATATATATATATATATATATATATATAATTAATTAATTAATTAATAAATAAATAATGAGTTTTTTGGAAATTTATTTAGTAAGTTATATAGATCTAAAGTAAATGTGATTTGTTATTTATATGGTTTATATTGGGGTTTGGTTCACCTAAGAGTTATAGTAGTAGCCATTTTAACATAAATTATTAAATCCTTTTAATTGCTAAATCCTCTAAACATATATATATAATCTAACTGTTATTGTAATATTAATATTCCATGAAAATATCTCATATCTTTTTATATGGAAAAGGTTCTATTTAACTATAGTACTTGTTGCAAGTGTGGGGGCATTGTAAGTTCTTGTTCTACCACTTAATGTAAATAACACCTTTCATAGTGATTATTATCCCAACAAACTTATTCATGCCAAAAGAATTAGGGAGTCTTGTAAAGTAGCCATTAACTAGGATTCATCCAAGTTCTCTTAGTTTTGTGTTGATTCATCCAAGTTCTCTTAGTTTTTGTGTTGCTATGGGCCCATTTACATTTTTTGTTAGGCCACACACATTTTTCTTAAGTGCGGGGGCATTGTAAGTTCTTGTTCTACCACTTAATGTAAATAACACCTTTCATAGTGATTATTATCCCAACCAAACTTATTCATGCCAAAAGAATTAGGGAGTCTTGTAGAGTAGCCATTAACTAGGATTCATCCAAGTTCTCTTAGTTTTGTGTTCCTATGGGCCCATTTACATTTTTTTGTTAGGCCACACACATTTTTCTTATTCATAAGCATTCAAGCACAATTGTTTTTGTATGGTAGTTATAATGTTCTTTTTGAAAAATTATGATTTTTTTAAGTTTGGGTTAGATGTATTAAAATTAAAATTTATATAAATAAAGATGCAAATTAAAATATTGCATTAAAGGTGAGATATTTCACTCTACTTAACATTTACTATGTATATTTTAATTATTTTTCATTATCTTTTTTGGATAGTCTTTTTTAGTTTTGTGAATGAGGTTAGTTTATTTGTTAATTTTTTCACTTTAAAAACATTGTTTGTTTTCTTGCTTCAACTTATAATAATTTTTTGATGTTAACTCAACCCACACTACAATTTTCTAATTTTTAAAGTTTAATTTTTTCAACGAACAAAAAAAGCAAGATAAAATGGCAATATATATACATATATATGTTTTTTATAAAGTTTAAAAGTCTTTCACAAACAAAAATAAAGCAAAGCAAAATAGGAGATTATATATTCTTTTTAATGTTTGAAGCCTTTCACAAAAAAATAAGGAGTAAAATAGGAGATTATGTGTGTGTGTGCGAGCACACATGTGCACATGTGCAATAGATTATCAATACACATAAATATCTACAGTACACATGCATACCTACCAATCTTATCCATTACTATACTTGATCTATGTATTTTCTCGTTTTTTGTACATACAATTAAGTTGGGCAATAGTAATTCAAATGAGATCACTAGTGTGATTCTTGTTTTCATCTTTTTCCTATTTAGTCTATTGAAATATAGTTTTGTATATTTTTGTAGGGCACTATGATAGAGGGAAGTGGAATCTTATCCCTATCCATATAATTTCACTTATTCTTACAAAAATTAGGTAATTCATCGCTCTTCTCGAAGCAATGTTGAACAATGGATAAGCTATTGGATCTTTTTTTTTCTAGACAACTGATAGAGCATTTTATACTTCATGTGAAGGAAATAAAGATTCAATGGCATGTGTCAATTATCTCATCATGATTGATGATGGTTAATTTGATTGTACCTCAATGTTGTTGTGTTCATAAAATCAACCAAATTCCTTTTATGATCATTAATGATAATCATTGGAAGTGAACGATCAAACTAGAACTAATCTTTGCTTTTCTATGGAAGTACCACTTTCATTTCCATTGATCCAACACAAATGATGATAATGCTTTTTGCTATATGTTCGGAAAAAATGTATAAGGGTTCCACCTAAAGTTTGATTGTAAGAAGAAATTAAACTAATATACATATTGTGTGGAAGAGGAATAAATGCTAGAAAATTCATTTTCTTCATATATTTCATTCCTCTACTTCGATGCTAATATACATAGACTCAATTTTGTCCATTGCTTGTGGAGAAATATATATTCTATGCATATGTTCTCTACGCAAATAACATAATTTTCTACATTATTGAGTAGACAATCTTGTAGTAGTAGATTTTTTTTTTGTCAGAATTTGGGACAAAACATTGATAATGTCAAATTTTATTCTTCCTACTTTTTAGCTTGCAGTACATCCAATTATGAGCTAAGAGAATTGAGAATATCAATTTTACATATATCTAGTAAATTCTCCATTTCAACTCTAGTTACTCCTCCCCCAATTACTTTAGTGACTCCATAAACAATATCACAATGCCTTTACAATGTTTGGCATTATCTCATTAGTGATGCTTTCATATATCATAAATTCCCTCAGTTGAGACACATCTCCAACTCCGATGAGATTAGGAAATTCAATACATTCATCTCTTACTCCCCTCAGTAGAATAAACTGAAGAGTATAAGGATTTAACTTATTTTGTTTATATTCTATAGATTATATTGAAATATTTCAACATAACTTTCTAGGCCTTCATCTTCTTTCTAAATTATTTTAAAAATGTCTTCTCAAAGTTCTTGAGCCTTGAAATAATCTTGATATTTCTTCAAAAGACTTGTCGCATTTCATCCCATGTTCAGGTGGTACTACCTCCAAGTCCTGTGAAAAGAGATTTATCCTTAAGGGTGTCAAGAATTTTTTTAAGCTTTTATGCATGTACCAAATAATGATAATTGTGATAGTGTACACCAAATTCAGAAAGAAATGTCTTTAGATATTTAATAACCATATCATGGAAATGAGATAAAGCAAAAGGTGAAATACTATCCATTTGAAATGTTTCTTCAAAATATAATATAGAAAATCGAAAGTAGCAATTTCTTGGTGGTTTAAATCTCCTTATTCATTAAAAACATTAATGTTCCTAAAAATCATCTTTCCTAGTGCTAGGATTTGACAAAATAAACTAATTCAATAGGAAATTATGGTTCCTCTCTAGGGTTTTCTTGAAATTCCAGGTCTTCTTGTTTGTTGGTTAAGTTTTCTATTTTTGCAATAGTTGGTAGGAGTGTAGCTTCAATAGTGGAACTTGCTTCAAGGTAGGTTGGTGCAAGTCTATATTCTAAAACTCCTTTGTTGGACAATGAATTAGATTCAAATGATATCCAGTCCTTTCCTCCTCATACAGATTTTCCTTCCAAAGTATTAGTGGTTTTAGTGGCCTGTTGCACCATGAAATCTTCTTATAGAGTCTCTAACTCTAAATATGCATCCTATATACTCTTATTATTTATGAAAAACACTATGTATGAAATTGAAACAAAGTATATTGTCAATAGTTTTCTAAGCTAATCCATTTATTGTGTGGTTTTCCTAAATTGATGCCAAAAAGGAAAAAAAATATTAATTTTTCGACATCTACCTGGCAATGGTGGAAAAAATGATAGTCAAATTAAATTGCTTGCTTTTATTGAGTAGATGTCTAATCTATTTGTTCATTTCATTACCAATCTAAGGCTTCATGTGCCTATCGGATGCTATGCAATATATATGCAAGATTAGAATTGCTTCTTTACTTTAATTATTTAAATGTTCATTGCCATTCAGAAACATAGAATTTATTCTAATTAAAAACTTGAAAATGTATACTACAAGGAACTAGATAGCTAAGTCATATTAACAAACTATAGTAAACTAATTACATAAAGTTAATAAGTATAATAAGCTTTAGAAATTTGATGATAGATTTAATACAAAAGGATAATTTTCACACTCATTAGTAATCAAGGAAGAAGAATATGAAATTACAAAATTTTATGCTACTTGAAATATCAACAATTGTTATAAATATTAGTTTTCATATAATACACTTAAAACGGAAATGTTTTTTACATGCAACAATTGATTCATACAACAAGGGTGGTAGGTGTAGGGTGGGGATGGTTATCATTTTCCCTAGATGAAACATTGAAATAATATTCTCATGGGGTCTTCAAGCAATCTCTAATAGCCAAGTAGAAGCGTATGGCTTGCTCCAAGGATTGTTGATTGTTATAGATCATAATATCCCTTTTATAATAATCATTGGAGACTCCAAATTGCTTATTCACCATTTGTTAGGTTATTCTCTCACTCATAATCCTAGGCTAAAAAACATTATGAAAATAATTAAATTCCTTTTATCCTTATTCTACTGATAAAAAATTCTTTATGTTCTAAGAATAAATAGTCAAGATGTTGATCTGGAAAAAAAATGATTTAACTTGAACAATGTTAAAAAAAATAAAAAATAAATAAAAATGAGCTTTCTTCATATGACTCAATTGAATGATTCTATGAATTCTTTTAGGCCAAGGACTTGTGTCAATTTTGAATGGAAGACTTGTGGTTCCATATATTGTGTGGCATCATATCCTAGTTTGGAGCATGCAAATATTCCATTCATATGCTTATTTCGGAAGCCACAGGGACATTATGTAGGTTTCTTCAAGACAATTTCTTTGTTTATGAGTTAGACAAAAATAATTGTAATGTGAAAGTTCATTATTCAATAGTCTACTTCATGGATTGTGCAGTGTCTTGGGGCTGGTTCCTTTTGCACCAAGGGAGTAAGGAAGGATAGCTAACCTCATGTACACATGTGCAATATCATTTATGCGTAATCATGATGGGCTTGAAACTGCTATCGAGGATTACATTAGCTTTTAGTTGAGGATATTTCTCATGCAAGTGAATCCATGGTTAACTAAAATCTATGTGAAGTGTTGGGTGTGGTTGGAGGCTCAATGTCATGTGTTATTTGTGTTTGGGATGGATAAGTGGGAAATAGGTCAATATGACTCTATTGTGAACTCATGAGTGAGTGCTTTGGTGACTCATGTAGCATAGCTTCTCTAGCTTGTAACATATGTCACATTAATTCAAGGTTTGTGTTAGCTAGGGCCCTTGTATTTTTCATTATGAAATATTTTGGAAGGCTTGTGGAAGCTATTAGTATACATAAAAAAAAAAACACTCCTTTGGTGCTTTCCAGAAGTAAAATTGAGATTTTTCAAATTCAGGGGAGGCATGTATTTGAATACACTCACCATCTTGGTGCCAGTGTGGAAATTTCCTGGGACCCTAAGGGCTATCTCTTGGAGAGTTTGAAATATAACCATGTAGCAAATAACATGGTTTCCTAGTGGAAATTTTAGCATTCAATACAGCCTTATATTCAATCTAAACCTTTTGTACCAAGCATTAGGCATTTTATTTCATTATCAACAAATGGTAGTCATAATCGATGTTTTTGGTCCTCTTTTCAATCTAATCTTGTCCCTATCACTCTAATAATCAAGTACATTGTCTTGTTCTCAACCAATGATGGACATAGGTGTTTTTTATGGTTCTTTTCTCATTTTGTATGTTGAGGTGCTTAGGGCCATTGATGGTTCTCTTGATTCTCTTGTAATTGAGAATATTTTGATTATTTCTTGGTAAGTTCTTAGGAGTTGGGTTTTATGACTCCATTCAATGAGTTTGTCATAGCTTGAAGTATATTACTCATGATTGGGGACGTTAGTATAATTGGATGATCATGTAATTATTATTCTCCTTGAAAATGTCCAGAAATTTTGGCTCTCAACAAGAGTGAATGTGTGTCCAATTGTCTAAAATGTAGGAATGCATATATGCCCTCCAATTTAATCACAACAATTTAATTTCAAGCCTTAGTTTCCAAGGAAATTGTCATCAACCATTAGAGCCTAATTTAGTGAAATGAAGATGAACTATTTAATTTGCACTAGCAGTTGGAGAATCTATAATTATCTTTACAACATTAGTAGTCTCGTCCAACTTCTTCAAGTAACTCCATCAATTATACCAAGCCTACAATTCCCAATCTTAATGACAACCCTAGTTGCAATACCATCACTCGACCCCAAAATTGTACATGAACATGTACATATGAAACTTAGTCTAGGGTCCGCATGGAGTAGCTCAAATGGCAGTGGCCGTGGAAATGAAGCCTCACCGAACCAGAAGTCTTGGGTTCAAATCTTGGGCTACCCTTCCCCCGTAGTGGGGTATGTAATGGACATGAAAATTGGAGAGTCCCACCAAGCTTACAAAAAAAAAAAAAAACTTAGTCTAGTGAGTTGGTACATATTAATTAGGCTAGTAATCCAAGGACTACTTTGGGGGCCCATGTGCCTAGGTGCATATGTGTTTAATATGTTTTGGGGCCAAAAATCCTACTTTCGTAAATATGAAATTACATGCATAATAATAAAATAAATCACCATTGTAAATTGATTTAGATGAAAATAGTATTAGGGGATAAGACTCCATGGGAGTGAAAAAGGGGGCTTTTATGGATTAAGATGCTATTAAAATAATCCTAAGTTGAAAGTACACATGTTCTAACTTAAGTCCATAAAGTGGCTTTAACAGGGTTCCATGTGTTAAGAGAGTAACATGTACATAAAATTGAAGGTGATAGTGTTATGGGGCATACATTATATATTATCTAATGGTGGGAAAGGTGATCAGACACACTACATGGGAAACAAGGGATGACATCATGACATGAGGAAAAAGGGGACAAGTTACCTGGTGTGAGGTCAGAGGGGTACCTGGATACCCATGAGGAAGTAAGAACTCTTGGAAACCACAACGCTATAGAACATCTCTAGACGAGTTAGACTCCCTAGAGGTAGTGGCACAAATTGAGGGACTATGGGTTCAGAGAATGGGGGTTCCCTACTTTGGTTGTGGGGTTGAAAGTGGATGTGAGCCTATTGGTTGGAGGGTGTTGTGTTTGGTACCTCGTTTTGATTATTAATAGTATTGGTATGTATCTAGATTTAGGTAAGCCATTGTGTTATGGATTTGAAACCATATCTTGGGGGTGAACTGCTGCTAAGAGGATATGATCAATGTGGTCTATGGTTGGGAGGAACATCTGAGGTAAACATCCAATTGATTTGTTTTACCATATAATTGTTATTTTTAATATTATTAGAGTTATGTTGTAATTAATTATGTATTATTTCATGTGTTGTGTGTTATTTGTAATTTTAAATGATTTTATTATAAAATTATATCCCAATAAATGAGTGCATTAAATCATCTAATGTGTTTGACATGCATAATATATGTCACTGTAGAGCCTCTACTTTACACTTACTTATCTACCGTTTTCCTCAATCTTCCCTTATCTTTCCTTATCTTTTGCCT
>APFE030957887.1:0-54780 GCA_000404065.3 Pinus taeda
TGAAGTATGAGATCAAGTATGCAGGTTATGGGTTTGTGATGCTTTTCTCGATCTGAACTAAGGATGCACCTTTATCGCTGATGAAAGTTGATGGATCAGGAGCATGAAGACTTATATGTATTATCATTATGTGGTTTGATCTTGAACATTCTAGATCTGAATACTGACACATGTTTTTATTATGTAAATGTGATGATTTGGGTATGAATGAAGTCTGAAATAGTTATGACGCTTTAAGTTAGCATTTCCAGATCTATATGCAGATTGACCTTGGTAAAACAATGTACACACGCTGATTCAGCATACAGAAGTAGCGTATACATCACAAAATGGAATTTGCATATCTGTACGCTGGTGTCCCTTGGTAAATGGGCATATACACGCTAGTTCAACTTATGGATGTAGTGTATATCTTCTAAAGTATGATCTATAAGGGTTCTATTTGATGTTGCACTATTTAGGGTTCTGCATTGTGTTCTGGTGACTATTTTTTGGTGACAGTATTCTGCATATTCAGATTGGTTGATTATGATTAGCTTCAGTGTTGATGGATGAAATCTAATGATGGATCAGGATCATAATGACTTATCATTATGTGATCTGATAATGAATGGGCTAGATCTGATCATGTATGATTATGTATGAAGTTTGGAAGTGCAGCAAAGTGTTTGCAGATCTACATGTTGGTTTGCTTCAGGGAAGCTGTGTATACACATAGGTTGGCTTCTGCCAAATAGCGTATATAATCTGAAGCATGGTTTTAAGATGATAACTTATTCTGAATGATAATGTAATTATATATCGGTTGTAGTTGATTGATTAAAGTATGAATGAATGATTGATTTAGTTGTGTCAGAGGTTCAGAGTTTGTCAGTGATTGATTGAGTTTGGTTGATTCAAATTGAGTTTCAGTGATTGGTTGATGCAAATATAGTTGATGGATGTATTGCAGTGGTGATTGGTTTTGAGCTTCAATGTTGTTGATGGGTCTAGTATGCAAATTGGATGAAACATGGCCCTCAGATTATGATGTTGTGTTCTAGGAGTATCCAGTCTGAAAATTTATGAAATGAGGTCCTTGGAGGATGAGAGAAGGTTGTAGCCTTCTGTAGGTCAGCGCCTATATGCTAGTAAACATATCCTCTAGTGAAAGAGCTCGGGGGGTTGTAGCTCCCTTCTAGTAGAAGTTAGAGAACAAGAGAAGGTTGTAGCCTTCTGTAGGTAAAAGCCTGTGTATTGGTATGAGTCTGTGCCAGTACAATGTTGTAAACAATTTTTCTTAATATTAAAAGAAGATAGAGACGACAGTAGTAGGTGGTTTTCACCCACATTGGGTTTACACCTTAAATCATGGTGTTCATGTGTGTTTCTTATGTGTGATGATCTTTTCTGTTTTTACTGCACCTGGTTACTATTTAATGATTAATGAAGTATTAATGCACTAACTAGAGATCAACATATGATGAATTAACTGAATCATAAGTTTGTTGGATATGTGCTAGTTGCATTAAACACAGTTGCGTGTACACATGAGTTCCTTTAACTGAAGTAGTGTATATGAATCTGATTATGGAAATGAAAGAGTTATTGATATACTAACACTGATTCACCCCCCCGCCCTCCTCTCAGTATTATTTCCAACAATATTGTATGGGAAAATGGATCTGATTATTCTCAACATTCATGCCAAGATAATGAGGACCTGCCATAACCATTAGCGAAGGCTGAAGTGCCTCACCTGTTTGAAAAAAATCTGAATAGAAAGATAATGAACAATGAAAATCAAAGAGTGTGAAGAAACTACCATTGGATATGCTGATGGGAAAATGATAAGTCGAATGACAGTCATCAAAGACAGAGGATTGGTTAGATGATTTGATTGAAACATCAAATTCCTAGTTTGCAATAAACGATGAAAATTTGATTTGAACAATATTTGAGAATGCTCTGAACAACTGAACCAAGTTCCTTGTGAGCCAGATATGATAGACCACCTTCTTGCAAATGATGACCCATTGTACAAACATCATAGTCACAAAACAATTTAAAAATTATGCTAGCACCGTGAATACATGAAATCAATTGAGGTGTGGTTTTTAATGGAAAAGAACTTGATTCGTGTGACAACTTGTGCATTTATCATCACATAGGGAGACTTTTGGTGTGATGAGATGACAAATTTGCATTACAAGATTCACAAGAGAATTGAGGAGATGACCGTTAAGGGGGGGCATTCGATTAGTATGATTCTTGCGGGCAAAGATAGTCTTTGAGATGATCAACTTCACAATTCCATGACTTCATGAGAGATGGACATTCCCAACCCAACTTTGATATGAGATATTTGTATGAAGATGAATGAACTACAACATATATGTGAAAAGTGAAATTTTAAAAATTTGAGAGATCACACCCGGAATACCAAACATTTTTTACACGGGAATTCACATCGAATGAAACCATGCAAATAGATGGATTGTGTGAGAGAAATAAAATCTAATTTAGTTCAGGGGGCTTACTAGAGTCATGAGATATTGGCATAACCATCAATAGAAGTTGAAGTGCCTTAACTCCCTGGCAAGTCTGGAAACTTTATGAAATTGTAGAGTCACATTTTGAAGCTTGAACCAGATCATGCATGGTTTGAGGGTGGATGTTGTTGCTAATTTCAAAATTTCTCTCTGGATGGAAGCTATCTCTGTCATGAGTTTCACCAGATTTTTCAACTTCAACAACAATCATATTACTAAATTAAAGAGGCTCTTATGATAGTACATTCAAAAATAAATGAATTCATGAGGTCTCATGAGCAAGCTTATGTGAGGAGTTGTCTTCATGCAAAAGAAGGGACGATGAGGGGTGGGAAGAGTTTTAAGTGCTTTGATTATTTTCAATTTCATCATGGACAACCTCACCACCTTGTGTCAATTGAGGATATAACTCATTGAATGAAGAAGCAAGAGAACATGGAGTATCTTTGTCGCAAGTGGATGTGTTGTGAATGGTAGGACACAAGGGAAAGTGAGGTGAAGGGCAAGTTTCGATATAAAAATCTTCTTTCACCAAAGAAGATTCTAGATTCAAATTAAAATATTCATGAGGAATCGAAATATTATTTGACGTGCTTGGGCATCCTTCACGGCATACATAGGCATTGGAATGATTACTACCCAAGGTTGGGGGTTGATTGAAATAATTGATTGTACTAGATTTTCCACCAAGATTAGAGGATTGAGAATCATTCAAGAATGGAAACTCATTGTTTTGATGTGAAAAAATTTGAAATAGAGTGGAAAGATTGATAGTTTCCTCACCTTTCTGATCCTTTACCTGAGAAATGTGACTACCTTGTGCCTAATCACAATTTGAGCCAGCAACTTGAGAATCAAGAGAAGATGAAAAACTGCCTGGTAAAGCAGATTGATCAAGCGAGTCATGGTACAAAGAGTCAGGATGTGAAGAATATAGAGGATAACAGAAATTTGGATCAACCTTGAGAATAGAGTTATGAATGGTGGCGTCCTCTTGTGGAATGGAGGATTGACTCTTTGTTGTAGGCTTCCTGAGCCATTCTGGAATTTCCTCCACTGAAGTAGGAGAGGACTGAGAAGACATGATGGAGACTTGATTTGAAAATTTCCCAGTTTCATGATCATTGAAAGGAGGCACACACATCAAGACAAAGGAGGAGGACAAGGAACAAACGGGGTAGTGGACTCCTCTGAAATCTGAGGTGCCTCATGATCCACAAGAGTTGGGGAAGCATAAAAATTGGGAGGTTCATGTTCACCATATGAAGAGGCAAGAACCAAGCACTCAAACTCTTATTTCAAGAAATCCTATTTCAAATCTTCTTCCAGAATTTCATAGCAAAGGTGAAGGAATTGATCAAAAAAATTCTCAACTGATTTGCTAGGCTCCATTCTTAAGATATTGATTCTTCCATAAGCCTCTCGGTAGTTATACTTACTGAAGGCTTGATGGAGCTCCCTAAGGAAATGACGAAGGGAATGGATGGAAGCAGGTGGAAAGGTATGTCAACACCAATTGGCATGACCTTCAAGGGTGAGGAATAAAATAATGCAAGCAAATTTTTCATTATTGATTTTGTAAGGTTTGAAAAAATGAAGAAAATCGTAATGTGCTTGGTTACGAGTGTTTCATCCTCACCATCAAATTTTAACTCAGAAAAGTGATTAAGAAGCTCATCGGGGGATGAAAATTGATCAAGGGAAAAATTGGAGAAACGCCCTGGGAGTATGATCTGTGTATGAGCCATTTTAGATATGAGATTCAAACCATATGCAACAGGCTCATCTTGTCATCTGGCCCTCCTTCTAGCACCA
The DNA here is from genome assembly GCA_000404065.3 of Pinus taeda. NCBI lineage: Eukaryota > Viridiplantae > Streptophyta > Pinopsida > Pinales > Pinaceae > Pinus > Pinus taeda. Next base: position 4,347 of record APFE030957887.1, read on the forward strand.
TTTTGGTTACGGTGCTGGAAATCCATCAACCAAGGGGATCTCCCCTATATGAAGTCCCAAATAAACCTCACACCATTTGGTGTAGGAGTCCCATCCAGTATAACGACCCGACTGCCATATAATTAGAGATGTGACTTGGCTCTAGCTGTCAGCATGAGAGAGTGATGCAATGGTATCTTTGAACAACAAGGTAAGTGTGCCTGGTGAGTGTGCAACGCAATTGTGTCAAGGTTCTCTTATTGCGAAAAGGGGAAGAAAGGTGAGCCTCTAAGTGAGAGGTAATAGTACCACCCAGGAAGAGACACACACAAACTAGGAAGGTTTGTCCATCATCCGGCGAAATAGTCCATAGCGAATGCGGCAATCATTAAAAAAAAAGTACAAGGAAATATTTTTCCACCATCCAACAGAATAGTACACAACGGAGGTGATGATCGTTATAAATAATAAGCGAGAAAGGTCTATCTAGTATATTGTGGAGTAATCCATGGATGAAACAACAATGATAATCAATACAACACATTCCCAACAAGGTAAGTAATAAAACAACCAAAATAGTTCAACTATATTAGTACATGTGAAACAAACATGAATTATAAATTCTCAAAGAATAGTCTTACAAACATCCACAAGTGATGCATGGAAACATGATGGCTTGAATAGGCTTTTGTATTAAGCAAAATTTCCAACACATTCTTACCTCATACATCACTAGCCCTGGTAGTGGGACATTGGAGCCACTCCTCGTTCCTCAAATAATTGACTAGAACTCTTTATGCTTTATGGGAGGATCCAAGGTGAAAATTCCTTTTCTCATATAATGAGAGGGTATATATAACCAAGAGGTCATGCTTGAGCCTTGTGACAATTCGACTACCCTCATAATTTTTCAACTTCCTATGAATTTTCAACTGACATGACTCTTCATGTTCATGTGTGTCTATTAGACTTCCACTTTACATTACATTCGATTTACAATAGACATGGCTAATAATAATGATGTGGCCTTTGAAAACTCATGACATGACTTGAAATGACACTGTTGACATGGACTAGCTTGCTGAGGTGGAAATTTCAAGCCATTGTTGTTGTTGGGTGATAGATGTGTTCTTGTATTATCTTTCTCTTATCCTACACATAGCTTGATGATGCGGGGTATTCAATGATCTTTGGTCTTGGGAGGTGGTTTCATGCATGTGTCCCCTTTGCTTGTCCCTGATAAGCTTCTTCATCTGTCCAGCTATAAGTTAGTATTCTAGCATGTCCACTCCTACTTCTCCTTCTTCATCATCTCGCCATCATCTAACAATTTACATGTTCTTGCAATTCACTCAAGATGGAGCGACATCAAATCCAAAAAATCCCTAGTCTAAGATGATGCATTGTTATTTATGGACTGGGCCCAGGAAAGGTGACAGGTTGGGAAAGAGGGACCAATAACTATGCATTGCATAGTTCCAATTGACAGGGAGGGAGACTAGAAAATGAGACTGCGTAGAGTGCAGCTCGGGCTTTGCTAAGGAATTCCTAAGCACAGTCTTCGCTGTCAGGAAAAATTACGCAAATGCCACTGGAATACAATATTGCGCAATTGAGACCATCAGTGGTTGTTGTAAGATGGGACCTTGGGGGGCAAGTCTGCATAGTTTTGAGAGGCAAGGCAGGACTGGGCAGCAAAGGGGCCCGGAGGATAGATTTGCGTAGTTTTTTAGGTCAGTGAGTCTCGGCTAAGGGAGGACATTAGGGGACACTTCTGTGTAGTTTTGGGAGGCATGGAAGGTTGAGTTATCTACTCATTGTAGAGTTCTAGCAAGAAATGGAGGAAGCTTGATGGTTGATCTTGCGAAATGCACGGTTCAGGTTAGGCTTGAGGAAGCTACTGTGCAATTCTAGGGAGGAAGGCAGTTTGCTTAGCTCTGGAATTATGCAGTACAACTACCCTAGGGAATAGTGACTACACACTGAGCAGTTCCAGGAAGTAGAGTAGCATCACTGAGGGATGAGACTGTGCAATAGCTCAGTTGGGGTCCGATGAAAGGGAGTTGTTCGGCCATAAGGATTTTCAAGGAAATGGCTAAATGTGGGAGGCAAGTGAACTTGTGAGGAACTTGACATTGTGATCACACACTTAGCATACTTTGATGACATGACAACATAAACCACCAGAACACCAAGACAAAGCATTACCCTTTGTGATATTGTCTAGAACTAAAAGCGACAAGTGCGACACTTTTATCTTTAGGACGATCGTGATGACACCTGTGCAACAATGATTAAAAAATTTTGTATGAGTGTGAAAGGTGCCTACATGGCTACGACAAATTTTATACACAAATACCAACCTTCGAGGTCACTAGAAAGGCTCATAAACATGACATAACAACCAAAAATTCCAAAAGACAACAATTGATCCAACAAGCAAAAGGGAGAAAGACACGTAGGGGAAACACATGGGATGACTGTCAGTGCTTACAACCGTCCATGTCATTGAAGAAATAATGATATGGAAATGATAAGAAATACTTCATGCTACACTAAGAGGTGTATTTCAAAATATGTGCTTTGTTTTCCATACCTACCCTCCAAAGGGTTATGCATCAGATGGAGTCTTCATGTTGTTCTGATCTTCTATCATGCCCTAGCTTCCTTGGTCTCCTTATCTTTCTCCTCAACTCCTTGAGAATCATCTAGCATGTCAACCTTAGCATGTCAACCTTCTTCATGGCTACTGAGAGACACAATTGTGCAGTTTAAGTAGGCAGTGACTACTGTGGGATATGGCATAGGGAGGACACATCTGTGCAGTTTCAAGATACAAAGTGGATTGGGCAGCTCAGATGCCTGAGAGACAAAACTACGCAGTTTCTGGAGATAGTTGGTTTCGGATGAGGGAAAGACAATGGAGGAAACCACTATGCAATTTTGGATGCCAAGGGAGGTTGGGATTTCTGTGCATTACACAGTTCCAACAAGGAAGGGAAAAATCTTGAGGTTTGTAGGTGCAAAGTCCAGGAAAGAGGGATGAGGGTAGGTTACTAAGGGAACTCTAAAATTTGGTTAAGTGTGGAATCAGTGGAACTGACGTGAAAGTTCATAGAAATTAACTACGATCACACACTTGAACACTTAGTGGTACAACATAGACCATCCAGAACATATAAAACATACTTCGCTTAACACAACATACTTTGTGTCAGTTTACAACAAGTGTAGCTCCGATGATAGATCTTGGAAGGATAAAGGTGACACTTTTGCAAGAGTGCATGAAATGAGTGTGAAACATGTCTATGTGATTAGGATAAAACATTCTCACAAGATTTCCCCTTGAAGAAAAACAATCTTTCATTTCCATGACAAGTGATAATCCCCACGCCCAAAGACGAAACATAATATATAAAGATAAAAGCTTGAACGACACTTAAGATCAAAGAGGGGAGCTTGAGATCATCATCGTACCAAGAAGTGACTAAGTAATGATCGATCACAGGATCCACAGTAGGCTCCGAAAATTAATTGTAGGCTAAAATTTTGGAGGGTGTTGCAGTTGCTACAACACATCACATCGATATAGATAGTCTTTCCTCCCAAAGTAATAGGAAACTTAAGAATGATCCCTAATGGTTGGTCGATTCCTGTGTTAAAAGCCAACAGATTCTGGGTAGTGGGCATAAGTTGCAGAGAACCTAAAACTTGTCAAGTAGTTGAGGATAAACTACTAACAGATGAACCTTCATCTATAATCGTGCTAGGTACGACCATATTATGAGCCTATACTATGATCTGGAAGGGAACGTAAGAAGGAAGACGATATCCTATCAGTCGAATACAATCAAAGGAAGTAACCATGCTATTTTGAGGGGCTGTCATGGGAATGGGAGAACTTCCCCCTTGTGCTATAGGAACAACATGATTTCCCCCATGTATCATGGGAACAAGAGAATTCACCCCCAGTTCATTGCAATCTTAAGAAACAAGAAGAACCTAAGTGGTATGAGACTTACTCTCTACAGGAAAGGTATGATCAATTGAAGGTGGAATTGATTCAAGAATTTACTCAACCAATGATTTTCTGGAGCAGACACATGGGATTCACGTTTATAGAGAGCAGGATTGGTTGGATTCAAATTCTAATCAATCACTTCATCAACTAGTGGAGGATTGGGAGAAAGCTTCTGGTACCAGTTGGAAGTCATGGCTAAGAAGTTGTAAGGTTTTCCAACACTTTTGAGGCTTCATCCATATAATGAAAAAGGTGAATAGGTGATTCCCTTCACATAACTTATAGGTAAATTTGACTTTATCCTTTTTCCCATGGACCTTACTATCACTAGTTGAAGGTTTGTCACGAGCATGATCCCCAGAAGCTGGTGACAAAGGTCAATGTTAGCCTATAGACCACACTTCTAACAATACCATGATAATATATAAGAAGGTGATCATCCTTACACAACATGCAAGGGAATTTAACTTTATGGGGTTGATTGGAAGATTTGTCCATACTAGTTGTGTCTATAGCAGTGCTTACTTGGTTACGCCCTTGTTTATTTTTTCTTGTTCTTCTGCGTACTTTTCTTCTTCTTCTTACCTTCGTGGTTACTAAAATCAAGACTTTCACTAGGAGAAGATGAAGAAAGGGATGAAGAAGGAAAAGGGTCAACATTAGTATCAACATGAGGTTGATGTTGTTCAGGTGGAGGAGAACTTAGTTGAGAAGTAGTTTGGACATTCAAAACCATAGGGATCGAAAATAACCAAACTAGTAAACTAATGGTAAATCTTGGAAGGGACAACGTTGCCATATAAGGAGCACCAATATTTCCAATAGAAAGAAAAGGACTAGGATTCCCATCACAGGGGCTTCCTTGATTGGTAGACTTAGGAACTTTTGCCATTTGTCTCAACCTAGGATCTACTAAGGAGTATTTCCACAGGAATGATGTTGTTCCACAGTCAATTAATTGATTTTAAAAATTAAGGACACAAAAAAAACAAACGGGTAAAGTAAGAAAGAGATTTACCAAGCAACCGTGAACTACAATATACACTTTAGTGAACCAAGGACTTCATGTACATGCATGAAATCTCCCTGAATGTTGTGTTCGGTGTATCACAATATAAAATGCGTTATGAAACCAGCTCACAAAAAGATAGAAAAGATAGATCAACACCTTAGAATTCAGCCTCTTCGAGGGGGCAACCTCCTTTACATTAAATAAATGAAAAATTCTTGCATGATACAAATTAAAAGACCTCCTTTCTATATATAGGAGTCTAAGGGCTCATAATATAATCAGAGCTGACACAACAATAATAATGTAAGGGCACAATAATAGCAATAGTGGGATTCTATGGGGCACAGTAGTAACAATATGGGCACTACATGGGTACATCAATATAATAAGGGGGTTTTACTAATAACAATAAGGGGTTACACTAGTAGTATAGGGGCCTAACATCCCCCTATCCTTCAAAAAGTGTTGTCCTCAATGCTTGAGTAGTTCTTGATGCTTCTGTATAAAATTCTTGTCCTCCCATGTGGAATCTTGAGTGGGTAAGTTCTTCCACTTGATGAGATACTTTGAAATTGATCAATTTTGTAGCTGTTGGGTTCTTGTTTCTGTGACTGCTCCAGGTTCCAATATGATTTTTCCTTCCTCTTCAATTTCTGGCAATATTGTTTGAATTGGGATCTTTTGCAACTTTTGAATAAGTGCCCATACTTTTTTGTCCTTCTTCCATTCATCCCTTGCTTCATTTATCCAATCTGGTTGGATAATAGAAATAGCACAAAACAATGCTTCCACATCCTCATCCTTTCTTGAGAGTGCATCTGCAACAAAATTCTGCTTCCATTTTCTATAGATGATGTCAAAGTCATAACCCAACATATTTGTGACACATTTTTTCTGTCCTTATAAAGATAATAGTTGTTCTAAAAAGTATTTAAGACTATCATGATCCATTTTTACCTTGAAGTGTCTTCCCATTCGGTAAGGTCGTCATTTCTTAAGTGCATGTAGTATTGCCAACATTTCCTTCTCATAAATAGCTTGCTTGAGATGTACTAGTAAAAATACCCAATCACATACATCAAAACAATTTTCACTACAATGTTGGTCTACTTATTGTTTCATTCGATTTTGCACCTGTTAACTCAAAATCAGGCCATGGAAGGCTGCAGACCAGGAAGACTTCAAGTAATTGTTTCAAACCAATCTTTTAGCTAAGGCTTAGCCTCCTTAGCCTGAGAGGGCTCTCTCAAAGGATTAAAGGTTGTATGATTATGATTAAGATGGCTAACTCTTTGTGAAACAGATAGGAGTAAGGCTGGTGAAATCAAAATTAACAAGCATCCATTGGGCTTATGGAGTCATATGTCATTTAGCATTAACAGTAGAATTGGCTTTGCAATGAAATCAAGGCATTCGGATTTCAATATAAACAGAGTAGACCAAACACAACAGGACAACTTATGAGTATATGAAGGAAATTAGAACACTGCAAGTGATTTCTAAGTAATCAAAAACTCATAATATTGTAGATAACATGAAAAGACAACAAGAGGAGTTCATACATTGAAGTCTCTATGATTCTTGAGCAACATAAGCCAATACTATATTACCAAAAGAAACAGAGTCTTTACATAAGCTTAACAACAGAGTTTTTTTTTTTTTTTACATAAACTTCCAACCCTTATTACATTGCTCTTTCTCCTATTTGTAGAGCTCTTCTTCCTGATTGAGATTCCTCTTCTAGCATGAGGGGAACTCGAAATCTACTTCTAATGACACCTATTCAACTTTTAACTGCCTATTAAATGTAACAAACTTCAACTAGACTTTCTAGAGATCTAAATCAAGTAGGATTCTAACACCATGTTATGCTAATAATAGCCTTGATTACAATGGTTCTCGTTCTTTGACATCTGGTCCCTTTTGCAGTTTGGTTGTGATGGATGTTCAAGGCTCCATGCTGGTCTTCCATGCCACATCTTCTCCATTATCCTGAAACATAGGAAACTACCCTTGCTCATCGGTCTTTAGTTTGCCTTATAATCTTCGAATCCACAGAAGCATGTCCTTCATCTTTGATTATCCAAAATGTGATAGATGGCCACATCCTTGATGTGCTGTCCACCTCCTTTATATTTAAAGGCAAAAATTCCTTCAAGCTGTTTTGACATATTTTGAACTGTGGTAAATGTGCTCACTTTATGACAAGAATTTAAAGTTGGACCCAAATCCATATTTTCTCCACCTGTCTTAATCTGGTTGAATGTTGAAGCTTCAGATGATGCCTTGTATATATTCACCTTTCAAAATTTCCCGCTTATGTTTCAAAAATGGTTGATTGATATTGGATTATTTAGCTTCAACAATTTCGTAGCGCACTACGAAACTTCTGAGCTCTAGTCATCACCTTTAGCAGTTTTGTAGCGCGCTACGAAACTGCTGAGTTGTTTCAAAAATCACAATTTCAACCCAAAAATTTGCTATTTGAGCACTTTGCTGTTAAAACATTCTTGCAACGGTTTCAAGACATTCCAAAATTGAATGGGAATGTTTGGAAAGATTATATCAAGCAAAACTATCAAAACTTTGAAATATCTCCTTACTTGAAGTGAGTTATCTTTATGGAGATCCTTTTTGCTGGTCCAATTGAACCTTTAAGTCTTCAACTTGTTTTCTCAGTACTTTGATCCCAGACCTGAGGTTTATATTGACTTTTTTGATAAATTGAGCTTCTTTTATTGCAGGAGTAGTCAAGCTACGGAATTGAACATTAAAGTCAACCACTTCAGGAATTTTAAAAGTTTCATCTTCCCATCGAGCCTGCATTTGGTTAAAATAAGCCTCCTTAGCTGCAAATTTCCTAGCAGCTTTCTTTAATCTAACAATCTCAAAGTTGGCAGATTCCAATCTTCTTTTCAAGTTTTCCACATTGCTTTCTTTTTTAGTGGCAACTGTTTTGCCTTCATCCTTTCTTTCATGAGGTTGTGTCTCCTCCCCTGCTTCATCTGCCCTTGGCGACACCTCATGTAGCTATTTGAACTTACTTGTTATGAGTCTCTTGGGTTTGAAAACAAATTGTTCAGCTTGATCATCAAACTTAAGTTTCTTTGAGGCTTTGACCTTCTTAGCCTTCTCTTTTCCTGATTGAATCAAATTAGCTTGAACTAGTGGGGACTCCTCAATGTCAATTGCTTGCAATAAATCATTTAAATCTCCCTTCGAAACAGGACTTTCTTCAATAGCCACTGATTTACCCTTTTCTTTTGCCACCTAGTTCCTCATTCTTCTTCTTTGAAATCCTTCACTTGTGCTTGATTCATGTACAGTTTCCTTATCCTGAATTTTCTCTTTAAGGGACTGCTGAGGTGTATCCTGAATAATCAATGGCTTGGTAGATTCCCTTACTTTCTTTCTTGCCTTTAACTTTGAAAACCTCTTGGCTCTTGTTTTTTCTTGAGGACCTATTGTTGAAATATCTTTTGCAGCGAGAGGGTTGAGACCGGTCTTGCTCTTGAAACCGACCATGAATATAAATGTGTCCCAGTCTCTGCCTACCCTTTGAAGTTCATGCAAAACAAGTAACTTAATCAAGCCATGGTGAAATAAAGAAGTCTCACAATCATCTTTTCTTAATTGCACCGTGTCACACATTTTACTCAAACTGCGGAATAAGTAAAAAGGTAGATCAATAGATGCCTTCCCTGTAAAATGCAATAGAAGTTTGAAATGGTACAAATACACCTTGTTATATCTTCCTCCACAGGTCATGTATTTCTATATACAGGTGAGAAAACGTGCGTAGGACTCTTTGACATAGCTTCTAGGAACAGACTTTCTCAAGTCCGAGTTAACGAATTCCTTCTTTAAAAACTCTTTGCATGGGTTCATGTCAAATTTGAAATTCTTGAACCAATTTTCTTGCCCTCTTGGAATCTCTATAACTGTGGATATCATGTCTGGTGAAACCTGCAATTCTATCATACCAACCTTTGAGTTTAATCCTGTAAAATTCAGTGCAAATTCTTTAGTCACTTGTGCATGACCTCCTTGTAGCTTCTTGCAGAAGTTCCAACATCCAGCTTGTTTAAATGCCTTATCCACCTCTCTGTTCTTCAATGTTATATCCAAACCTTCAGGCTCGTTTCTCAGACATCTTTCTGATCTATGTTCTTTCCTTTCTACTGATCCCTCCATGAAGTTTCAGTGACCTGTAGGCAGGGAATGCTAGCGCTATTCAAACTGTAAACTCTGCCTCTCTTGAATTTCTGCCTCGTCTGATTTGCTGCCTCACCTAATTTGCTGCCTCGCTTGATGACAATGTTTTCTTTTTAAATTGAAATCTTGCATATTATGTTTTTTAAATTGAAATCTTGTAGATTTGTTACTCATGCAAGGCTTACAATCATCATTAAAACTTGTGCATAGGTGGCTTTCCTTGGAACTTGTATTCCGTGTGTATCAACGTACCTAATGGTTGTGATAATGGATATAGGTGGTTGGACGTGATATGTGGAGTACATAAACTGACAAAGAATGACGCAGCCATAGATTAACTTAACAGATTTGACATTTGGGAAAGATTCGCTGTGGAATGCACGAATCTCTGATTTCGCAGCGCAGACAGTTTAAATTTTGAATGATGCGCTGTGAAATCACCTAATAATGTATCGCACTGTGAAACTGCTAAATAGAGTTAATGCGTTACGAAAACACTTCAGAAAGGTTACATGCGCTACACAATTACCTAAAAGGCTTTGTGGTAGATAATGATTTTTTAAAACAAAGTGGCACATGACTATGAGATCGGTGATGAATGAGGGTGACCAGTGATAGATAAGAATACATGTTTGACTCACGACCTCCTAAGACTCAGACTCTAAGTAAAAACGAAATCAAACTTAGACTAACACTGACCTTTATCATCAAGCTAGTATGAGAAATTTTGCCGTTAGATTTCTTAAGTGATAACAGCACCAAAGTGGTGTTATCCTTTAAAAGTTGGAGAACTTGTTATTGATGCTCGATGTGATATTTCACTGCTTGAACCTTTTTCTTCTTGATATGTCCTTCTATATTTAGAGTTTGAGGAGTGGTAATTTCTTCCAATACTTTACAAGATATGGTGGATTCATTTCTTGATGCTCGATGTGATCTTTCACTTCTTGAACATTTTTCTTCTTGATATGTCCTTCTATCTTGATAGTTTGAGGAGTCGTAATTCTGACAAATGAATTACAAGATATGGTTGGATTCATTTCTTCTTTCTCGATGTGATCTTTCATTTCTTGCACCTTTTTCTTCTTGATATGTCCTTCTATATTGAGAGTTTGAGAAGTGGTAATTCTTGTCAATGATTTACAAGATATGATCTGATTCATTTCTTCTTTCTCTGGGTTGGGTCCTGGTGTATATCCTCTTATTTTGATGTTTCTTGATCCTTTTCTTCCTCCTCTTCATACTCTATGTAAAATAATTTCTTTTCAACAGACTTATGACCTTTAATTCATTTGGTATCACAATTGTAACAAAGCCCTTTTTCTCTTTTTTCTTCCAATTGTTGTGGTGTAACCCTTGTAGGTTGTGGAAAGCTAGGAGAAACAACACTTCCATCTGTATAGTTGTGAGGAATAGACTTCCTTGTTGCCATAATTTTACTTTCCACTATGTAACAAAGCCCTTTTACTCTTTCCAATTGTTGTGGTGTTGCTCTAAAGAAGGGGTTTCTCTTTGTATCCTCATAATGTGTTATCATTTCCTCCGTGAAAATTGACCACGTAACAAGTTATTTACGAGAACAAAACCCTTTATACCATAAAAATTGATAAGGTTCTAAATATGAAGATGCAATATATACCTTTTGTAATAGTGGTACACCATGTAGATCAAAATATTGATCCATCTGAAGTATCCAATTTACCGAATCCTTGCCATCAAACTTCCTCATATCGCCTTTTCTTGATTTTAGGAGTGCGATATTGAAATGACTATAACTATGTAATTTTAGCTCTTCCAATTATGAAATTATGACCTGCAGTAGCCCTCTGTGTCCTCTTTCCAATGCCACTAGTCTGATCGAATTTAGATTCTCCAAGAAAGAGTTATGCACAATCTCCCAAGATGACTTGATTATATACCTTTCTAGAAGAGCGAACTTGTATGACATGCCACGTGTCACTGTTTTGACTTTAGGATCTGAAAAATATATACAGGAAACTACAGTCCATCCTCTTTCTACAACTTCCTACGAAATTTCAATATGATGCTCAAAACAAAAGTTATGACTATTTTCCCCAGGTCACCTATTTGGAATGTAATTCTAGAGTATGCAAAAATGCCAACTTCCTCAAATCATATCTCCGTAAATATAGCGCGAAAAGCTCTAAAATGTGGTTCATAATGATTTCGTCCCAAATTTGTTTTTTTTTAGCGTATGAAATGTCACAGAAAATAAGTTATAGCGCAAAGTCCACAATGACCTGTTTGGAGCAGTGAAACCCTAGAATTCAAAGCTTTGATACCAAATGTTATGAAACTAGCTCACAAAAAGATAGAAAAGATAGATCAACACCTTAGAATTCAGCCTCTTCGAGGGGACAACCTCCTTTACATTACATAAATGAACAATTCTTACATGATATAAATGAAAAGACCTCCTTTCTATATATAGGAGTCTAAGGGGTCATAATATAATCAGAGCCGACATAACAATAACAATGTAAGGTTACAATAATAACAATAGTGGGCTTCTATGTGGCACAATAGTAACAATATGGGCACTACATGGGTACATCAATATAATAAGGGTGTTGTACTAATAACAATAAGGGGTTACACTAGTAGTATAGGGGCCTAACACAAGGTGCCTGACTTGGTTACCAATGGATGGATAACAACCTATAGGGGACTCCAAAAATATACGTGACGATACATGGGAGTGTTGTCTGTAGGAGTGTTGTCTAATGCATAATTATTTGATGAGAGTGTTCCCATAAAATTTATGTGCATGGAGCGACACTAATATACCCAAAGGTACGTGGAGTACGATCCTATACACTCACATACATGGAACGGGATTTCACCGTGGGGATGCAACACCGATAAACAAAGACAGCTCCTACATTTAACGACGTTGGAACACATCTCTAGCCTATAACTCTAAATGTTTTTGTTAATGTTACAAATGCTCCTTAGGTTGATTCAATAAATTTTACTATTTATCTTTGATTATGTTTCAGTTTTAGAGCTCACCACGAATGTCACCTAAATATTCTAAAATGCAAATCTAGCCTGAGAAAATAGTTATCCTTTCTATTTCAATGAAAATCTAGCTGAGGAAGGGAAGAAACAATCAAGATGTAGCACACAATATGCAACAAACAATATTCAAGATGCAATTTCCTTTCTAATGCAATTGTTCCTATGCTAAGGAACATGAAAAACCCTAAAGGCAAATGCAAAAATTTTATTTTCACCACACTTAATTTTCGAAATGAAGAAAACTAAGATGAAAATGTTCAATTATTGATTCAATTGCACTTTTCAAAATGAGGACTAAAACAAAAATGCATCCAAGCAATTAGCAATCAAACTAAATTAGTTTGTAAGTGACCAAAAGATAAGAACAAATAAAAATCAAAACCAATTCTTACCAAAGGAAGACAACGCAAACGAAAACCAAATGAAGGCTTTAGAGAGACCACAAGGCACTTAAGGCTTAGAGAATTTCAATTGGAAGTAGGCTAACCAAAGAGAGGCTCAAGAACCAACACAAAATTCATGCAAGAATAGGGATCAACGCTGGTGCAGAAGAGGCACTAGTGCGTTGCAACGCTAATGCAGAGTGGGCCAGGGTGAGGTGAAATGCTCTATCAAAGGCAAAAGAGGTGCATTGGGCTTGGGAAAGAGGATTCTAACACAAAAATTGCAAAAAAGGATGAATGAAATCACTTCCTAGGTTTGTTCTTGGTTGGATAGTACAACAAAGGTCTGTTAATGAGGTAATCAAACACAATGGGAAAGGAAACCATCAAGGGAATGCTCTGCTCCCCAGTATGGTCGCTAATTTGTTATATGAGATTTATGATTGCAGACAAAAGTATCTCCCATAGTTCGGTGGCTAACCTAGAATAACAGAGAGACAAGGAACACAATGATTTCCATTAAAATAAATAGATGATGGAGTGAGACTTACCTAGAATCCTTCACACACTTCGCTCCTTCTTTAGCTTGGAAGCTCCAATTCCAGCTACAAATGCCAAAATTAGAATTTCACAGTCAAATAACACAAGCCAAGAAACTACGAGATCTATCCAGTATCATCTATGTAATTCATTCAATAGATCAATATGGTTTTGAAATAAGTGAAATAACAACATCACATATAGGAAAACAATGAAATATTTTCATTAATATAAATGGAAGGAGATTACAACCATAACTAGAATTTGGTCTTGTAGAAGAGTTCCTCCAAGTTTTTGACTTATCCTTTCCTTGTCACAATATGCACCTCCAATCACCCTAAATGCATGAGATGATGATCACTCAGTACCAACATAAGTGTAGAGTCACTCTCCAAAAGCCAACCCCAAAACTAACCAGGTGCTTGTAAAATGAGGTAAATATATAGGAAGGAGAGGTAGGTTGTGATTTCTCATCCAATTACAAATATAGGGTAAGACATCCATATTTTATGGAGGGATAGGATCAATGGATAAGTGGTGAAAACTCCAAAGCAGGGAAGGAAGGATCTGAATGTTTTATCCAAGGTAAGTAGTTGAAACAACTTCTAGAAACTCCTAGAAGGGGAAGCTTCTAGAATCCTGATCATTCTCCTGGATTTCTCGAACAAACATAGGTGCAAAGAGGACCAACCTGTTGGTGATCAACGCAAACCATAGTGGAGCAACCTACTGGTAAATACACCTCAATAGGCTTAAAGGGAGCGTTGGTCCTCAAACTGGCTCAAAAGCAGTTTAGGGCTAAAATTCAAGGGGATGAAGGGAATTTTCTTAGGGATTTGTGCAAGATGGTGACAAGGGGGAATAGGATGTTGATTGATCCCATTAGGAGGCTCACTGAACGGATTTTACAAAATGGCCTATAACACCAGGAATGCAACGCTGGAAAAAAATGGTAGCTCCTACACTTAAAGATGTTGGAACACGTCTCTAGCCTAGACCTCTAGATGTTTTCATTAATGTTCCAAATGCTCCTTAGGTTAATTGAGTGAATTTTAGAGTTTATCTTGAATTATGCTTCGATTTTGAGGCTCAAAACTCGATGTCACCTAAACACACCTATGATGCAAATAATATGACAAAAAGAACCTTTTCATTTTCCTTTTCACAATAAAATGCCTAACTAAGTAGAGGAAGAAGAAACCAATCAACAATGCAACAAACAAGTGATGCAACAATCAATCTCCTAAACTTCATTATTCCAATCAAAATCAAAGTCCTATATGCAATGTAAATAATTGTTTTTCTTTTCTTTTCTTTTTTTGTTCATGTTAGAAATGGAAAGAAACATATGAATGCAACTTGATCGATGATGAAAAGAAACCACGCAGACTTTAATTGTAATGTAAAATTTACCCTTAAAATTAAATAATCAATCTATGGATACAAACCCGAATTGACAAGAAGAAAGAAAGAACAAACAAAATATTATCAAAAAGGTGATGACACTCAAAGGTGATTAACACTCATACACGATTCAACAAAAATGAAAGAAAAAACATGTGATTTCACATAAGGGATTGGCTTTATAGAGACAAAGACAAACTCAGAGACTCAAGAAAACTTTATGGACCAAATCATTTCAAAGTGCAAGGTAATAAATGATTTTTTTTTGCATTCTAGAGGATTAGCATAGGTGAAATAGGGACACTAGTGCACTGCAGTGTAGGTGTAACATAGGAGCAAGTGCACTGCAATGCAAGTATAGGTAATCAATGCAGGTGTAGATCATACACCAGTGCACTGTAGCGTAGGTATAGAGAAGGAGGAAATGCATTGGAGTGCTCTGTCTCTAGATCAAGGGGTGCGCTAAGGTAGTGTCGGCCAAAACACGACACAAAAAACTAAAGCAAGCTCAATTTTTTTTCTTCCTAAGGTCAATAAATGTTTGAGTGAATTAATAAAGGTCATTTTAAGAGGTGAAAAAGATGTTAATGTCAAGGAAACCAATAATGGAATAATTGATCCCTAGTATGGTCACCAATCTATTATGCATAATTTTCACGATCGGAGACAAAGGTGAATTCCCTAGCTCTAGTTGAAACACCATCTGCGGTAAATGTGCATATAAACCAACATGATAGGAACATAAATACAATAAAAATATTAGCCATCAATATTATATATATATATATATATATATATAGAGAGAGAGAGAGAGAGAGAGAGAGATATATATCTTTGCACATGAAAATCAAGGGAATGAATTTTTCATTAATAAATGCAATGAACCAACTGGTGATGGGACTACCACATTCCAACCGATCATAGATTGGCTGAGCCAAGACTCTCTTCATCCAATCACCCCCATTCCATATTCCAAGCATGAATTTATGACTCATAGAACACATCAAAAACACCATTCAATGTGGATGCCACTAGAGTTCTCTTCCTACACCGTGAGGAATTTGAGTGCCTCCCAGTCTCTCAGGCTTTACCGTGCATCCACGGTCTGATCCAAGGATCACTAGGCCCTACAACGAGACATACTCTCTAGGCTTTACCAAGCATTCCATTCTTGAATCACTAGGCCCAATGGAGAGAAAATCCACCTCTTGGCTTTACCGTATATCTCGTCATTCATCGACAAGGATTCCTAGGCCCACCAAGGCGCACAATTTGGCTTTACCACAACCCAAAGTCTAATTCAGGGTTTACTAGGCCAGTGACTTTGTGCATCCTCAATTTGGTTCAGGGACCACTACCACCATGTGTTTGTCAATTCGGAAATCCACCCGACTCAACTTCGAATCCAATCCTGTCATCCCCCACAAAATGCATGAGAGAACCCATCTCATCAAAGCTATCAGGAAATGGCAAGGCTAGGCTGAAAAATACTTCACACATGGCAAGACCCCTGCCATGGTAGAAAATAAACACATGCAATCCCATGCATGCCAAATCTAGCAAGGAAAATACACATGCAAGTTGATACCTGCAATGAAGCCTATTGTAGCTGCATGATCTTTCCTTTCCCTGCTTAATATTTGCTTCCTCTTGCCTTTTTTGCCTTTCTTGCTCCCATGTGAAAGTGCTCCAAGAAAACTCTAAGTATCCAAGAGTATGAGAGAGAGAGAGAATAATGAGAGAGCTCCAAAGCCAAATTGACCAAGTCTTTCCAACTGATCCTCAGAAGCCGTTTTATTAATGAGGTCTCTATTCTCTTCATTTCCCATTATTTTCCTCCAATTTTCTCCTCACATGCAACCCATGACCTTTCACCTTCCTTTCTCCTAGTTTCCATTATTTTCATAAATAATTGTGCCAAAATACATTTTTTCCTCTTTAATGCCTTAGCCACTGCCTTTCCTAATTTCCTTAGCCATAAACAACCAAATGAACATACATTAGGATGTCTTGCCCAACATTAAGCTTGGAATATGTGTCCCATCATCTGTGGTATTTATATATTTTTACATGGAATTTTCACTAGGGCTATTACAAAACCCTCCCCCTTGGGGAAAGACCGTCCTCGATGTTCAATGACACCTATAACCAACATGACTGCTAAAAAAAAACATACTACCCATGGAACTTTGTAACACAACTTGTTGTAGTATTTACAATGAATGACCATCTACTAGAACATAACAACTTGACCATATAATAACCATACAACATACTGGAGCTTTATAACACATCTCATTATGGTGTTTACAATGATATACACATATACATATATACACATTTTCTCAACCAACAAATAAATGATACGATGCCCATATCAATCAACAAGGGAATCCAGAGGCTCAAAGCTCCACCCTCAAAGTAATACTAGGATTCACCTCCTTCGAAGGAAGTCTAAAATTCACTACAAATTCAAATCTGCACTTGATGTCCAGTGCTACAATCTTGTGCCACTTGTGCTTTCAGCAAACAACTATTGGCTAATTGTTCCAGGGCACACTCCTAATGTGCATTTGATTCCATCTGGAAATGCTAATGACCAAAACAAATCCATCTATGACTTTCCCTTCTCTGCTACACAATCCCTCGGGAGTTCGGTCACCCCTTCTATGTAATCACTCACCTTCCAAGTTCCATTGGCACCCCCATCCTAGGCAATCCACTCCTTGGAAAGGCTTCCTCACATCATAAGATACAAAAACCAAGGCATATACGAGCCTCCACACATCATACCAGTCATAGCATGATCATGGCAATCAATGGACACTAATAGGTACCGGTGTCCCACAATGGCCCTACTCCTGAAGTGCTTTATTGGCATACTACTACCTATTTCAGTTCCTTTGCTGCTGATGCTAATTCTTGCAATTGATTTTGGCCACTCAACTGGGCATGTTCATGCATTCCTGTACCAAGCACATAAATTCGATTAGATTTAAAATATATTGAAATAAATTCACATCATACCTCATTAGTAGCTCGTCAATAAGGTACATTTACAATCCTGTTTATTTCATGTCACAAAAAGTCAAACTAATTGTTTGATCAAACAATCATGTATAAACATATCACATGTTGTTAGCTCAAAACACAACCATCATAGATCAACATCATAAATCACATGTAACCATCATAAACCATAATAATAGATCGCATATAGTCATCATATATCAGAATCATAAATCACATGCATAGTAAACTGAAATAATATACCAATACTTATTCTTCATCAATCCTTACTTTTTCCTTTGTTATTTTGTACACACACCGGATCGGTTTCCACACCCAGCAAACACCCAATGCCTTCCCCTCCACCAGGTGCACATACGCATAGTGTGCATCACACACATAAAACCACACACACTTTACAACACCATGCAACACATGCATGTATACCTGACATACAACACATACATGTATATAATACAATGCATCCATCTATACCTGATGTGAAATACCACCCAATGCATGTACCTACACAAAGTACCACACAATGAATACACATGCTGCAATACCATGACTATATGATGCACATACATGATACCACATGCCATTAACACAGCATGTATGACATGCACACAATACCACACATGCACTAGTTCTATATGTACAACATGTACACATTACCACCATATACCACACCACCTGCACAATGTGTGCACAACATCACATGTACACGCCACCACCTGCACAATGTGTGCACAACATCACATGTATACGCCACCACCTGCACAACATGTACACAACACCACATGTACACCACACCACTTGTACAACATGTACACAATAACACATGTACATAGTACAACATGCACAACATGCATGTGACACCACATGTACACAGCACCACTTTCACACAACGCCACTTGTATAACATGTACACATCACCACATGCACACAACACCACTCATACAATCATGCACACCACACCATATGTACATAGCACCACATTTACAACATGCACGCAACACCACTTGTACATAGAATTTTATTCCCAACATGTACATTGCATTATTTGTACACAACACTGCATATCCAACATGCACAGAGCACCATATCCACACACACCGCATATACATCATGAAGATAGTACGATATGTATACAACACCCCATATGCAATATTTGCACAACCCTGTTTGTACCATCATGTACATAACATTGCATAAATAACATGTACACATGCTATGTATACACAACACCACAAGTGCACACATCATAGATGCAACATGTACAACATATACAATGTATGCACAACAATAGTACCACACATCCAAAACCACATTGTCCTTGCCAAGAAACCTTGCTTCCAGTATCTCATCCATGCTTATCCTAGCATGTCACAGACCACACTGTTTTCACTTTGCTGATGTATCCCTCGGTATAACTTGTCCATAACATAAGCATAGCCATAATACAAGCATATAATATAAATTCATATTCACATGATACTGATCTCATATATTTTTCATGACTACTCTTCCCACTTGGTTCCTCATTGCCAGGAACTTGTCATGCAATTCACCTGTATAGACAATCATTCCTCCACAAGAATGATGCTCGACAACCTTGTCAAGCAGTGGCATACATACATACATACATACATATATAATCACTACCATTAAACAATCATCATCCTATTAGGCAATGGCAAACACACACACATACATGTATACATATATAAACATCAACATAATCATGATCATAACAAAATTTCTAGATAACATAAGGTCTAGGTTAAGAGAACTTCCTTTATTTGGGCACAATATGCACAACATTGAGAATCACAGTTCCCAACTTATCTAAGACATCTGACACCTTAGATCCATTTACTTTACCTTCTCTGGTTACCTTTCTCATGTTTGTACTACCACCGTCCATTTACCACAATGGGCCCATCTAGTCCAAC
Organism: Pinus taeda; assembly: GCA_000404065.3. NCBI lineage: Eukaryota > Viridiplantae > Streptophyta > Pinopsida > Pinales > Pinaceae > Pinus > Pinus taeda. Next base: position 23,910 of record APFE030957887.1, read on the forward strand.
CGGTTGTCATAGTCTTACCTTCCGCTGCGCTCACTCATGCACTGAGCTTCATGTGTCTTACATTACTTGTGGGGTACCACACAACACTCCCCCAACTCCATTAACTTTCCTCTTTCCCAACAAATTCCCCAAACTCAAAACATAAAAGGCAAGAAGGAAAATAACAACAAGAAGAAAATCATGAAAAACAATAACAACGTGACTCCACAAACAAAGTGGTATGTACATACACTAGAAATAAACAAAGCCGCAAATCAAGCTAAACAATTCAGAAAAGACGAGAAGCACAAGACTAAAAACAAGCAACATGACTCAATCCCCATGGTTCATAGGGAAAGCTCAACCTGAGCCTTCTTCAATATTTCATGGCAACCTCTCTTGCCATGCAACTCCTTGCATCATCCTTTCATTAACACATAATTGTTATTGCATAAATAAACATACCACTACACCAGTTACCACATTTTGTTGTTCCAAGCACGTTGCTTGCAACTGAACACATCCATGCCATCTCTCAAGGGACTCCAATCCTTCAATAGGTCCACCTATAACTAAAGACTATATCTGTCAAGTACATGTTCATGAATATAGCACATATCCACATAATGTCAGAAAAAATCAAGGTCAAGAAGACTTCATGTGTGCAAAGCACATAGCCAAAGGAATTCTTGCCCAATTCCTTTCTTTTACCTTTTTACCTTGTTGAAATTGAGGCTTACTATGTGTTGTCACACCACCCAACTGTTAGTTATATAAACACATCAACTATTACCTAGTCATGCTAATACCAAGCATGTTACCCTACAACTACTCACACATGTCAACCACATGATCAAAATATCAAGAGAATCATATCTATTAATTTGAAATCAATCGTTACCAAGACTGACAATCATGTCATAATCCATAGTCAACTCATAGTCATCAGTCATAATAATACAACTATCACCTCCTATACTCAAGTACATATCAACTGTCTCAACACATATATTTTAGTACAGTCATCTTAAAAAAGATCATTTGAACACATACTCATATTATGCAATTCATCAAACATTTGTACCAACTTGCAAGATACCATGTTAAATAAATTAACTAGATGACATAATAGACACTAAACATTCAACATCAAATAGACAACATAATCAAGAATGAAGCACCAAATATACTACATAAGAAACCTCATACCTTAGTGTACCTCATGGGAGGCTATATTGTCTACAAAATCAATCTAAGTTAGCACAATACAACTTCACAACGTATCTACTCAAACATAAATCATGATATCCATAGTGATAACTAACTAAGTTGTTCACGTCAAAAGGTCATAAGCATTTGTTTTTCATGCATAAAAATCACATATGTATGATCAATCTAGATTAGTATGACACCATATCACAAATATGTCGGCTCATACCTGAATATTGCAACCATAACCATATGCATAGGCCAAACTAGGTTAGCACAATACATATAACGTCAAGATCTTCAAGGCAATGAACATAACCATTATGCATATGACCAATCCAAATTATAACATCAATATCTCAATGCAATAACCCTAATCATCAATTTAATAGCATATAACAATAATAAGCTATATATCATGCTCATCAATAACATAAAACCGAATCATCAAGCTAACTATCATATAATAATCAACAAGTTAACCTATAACATACTCATCAACAACATATAGCATAATCATTAGGTTATCTAATATAAAACAACAATAGAAATGCATACAACTACCGGTTACTATCATTATTGACTATATGACACATGTGCATATAACGATGCTAATCAACCAACATCTATCATGAATGTAACCATAACATAAAAAGACATGTACATAAACCTAATGCATATAAAAATCCTTAACTTACATGCCTACATGCCAAACATACAATACCTGTATGAAGATTTGCTCTTACCCCAAAGTCCTATGTTGCAACCTCATTATGATGATCTGCATCCCTTGTTCTATCTCAACCAACACATTAAAATCATAACAACCAATAGCATCATGATGACCTAAATTGCATACAATGACTTCACATGGCATGTTTGACCTACTATACATACGTAACCATAGCAACAACCATACAAGCACAACAACAACCATTACTCCATTTAACACATTGCCACATGCAACCAACAATATGCATAAGCAATGCCAAATCAACTACACTTATGCATAAACGCATGTAGTCAAACATAAGCAATCAATTCTTGTAATCAACCTACAAGACTAATACATGTAATCAAAATATTCAAAAATGTAACCTAACATACAAGGATGTAAGTAGGTATCATGAAATCAACATGTAAGCGACTTATAACTCATACATAGTCAGTCACAGGTTCCAAAAATCAAGACATCATGTTTATTAATTTGAAATCAACATTCACCAATACTAACAATCTATAAGCATACCCCCTTACTATTCATGGTCCACACTAAGGTAGAAGAAGGAAGCTACTGTAATGGCCTGATCTCCAATGTCCAATTACGGAAATGGGATCTCCAAAGCTCTACTAAATTTAACCACACTTGAAAAGAAATTGATTTTTATTTCTTATACATTTTGTATGATATTAAGTCAGAAACATTTCACTTATTCCACTTGTAACATAATAACTAAAAACATGCCACTTTTTCCATTTCCTTACATGCAACTTTTCAAATTCCTTCCAAGCAACCTTTCAAATTCCCTACATGCAACTCCTCAAATTATTTACATGAAAATAGGCATAGATTAGCTACATCCATATCATCATACCACAATATTATCCCATCCATAAAAAATAACACTTTCTTCAAACAATTACCATACTTTTACATTTTCTTCAAACAACTACTATACTATTACATTTGCATGTAAGAATTTCTTCAAACACTTTACATGCAAACTAATATAGCAAAGTATTTTCATACAAGTAAGAATATATCAACTAAAGCAATACTACTACACATCAATACTATCCCGAACCACAAACAACATACTCATTGGGGCATTTTATTGAACAATTGGTATGCAATTAATCATTGAACCATTTAAGCATTTCATCAAACACTTTGCATGCAAACTAATATAGCGAATGATTCAATGCATACATCCTAAAATATAGTAGTACAAGTTATGGAAACTGAACCATATGATCAGTGGTATTTTCCATCACTATGATTCAAGTTTCAACTTCTGAGATTTCATAGATAAAAAGTTATAACAAAAATATCAACACAATCATATTTGGTGCACAATTCTAGGAGTATCCATAAAGCTCGACTTCCACTAGTCATACATCCCTCATTGTGGAAAACATTTCAACTCCTAAGAGTGCCTATAAGAAAATTTATAACAAAAATGTTAGCATGACTTGTTTGAGGCTTGATTTTAGGGGCATTCAGAAGGTTCGACTTCCTCTACTCATATCTCCTAAAATATTACGACCAAATACATAAAATTTATACCACATAATTAGTGGTATGTCTCCTCAATGTGGATAGTTTTTGAGCTTCTAAAAGCCTATAGAAGATAAGTTATTGCAGCAATTCCAACATGACATGTTTAAAGGTGCATTCAGGAAGGTCATCTTCCTTAGATCATAATTCCTAAAGTATTGTGAACCAATATCTGAAATTTTTACCACATTATTAGTGGGATTTACCTTCAATATGGACAAATTTTAAACTTCTAATATGCCACATAATAATATTTATAACAGATATGACAGAAAGGTCTAAAATTTAACCTTTGTTCCTCATTTCACCTATGATAGAGCCCATCCAGTCCAAGTGTTTGAACCTGGAAGATCTGATACCACTCTGAAACACCCATTGGGGTAAATGTGCATATAAACCAACATAATAGGAACATAAATACAATAAACATATCAGCCATCAAAATCCATATCTATATATATATATTAGTACATTTGCACATGAAAATCAAGCGAATGAATTTTTCATTAATAAATGTAATGAAACAACCGGAAATGCGACTACCACGTTCCATCTGACCATAGATTGGTTGAGCCAAGTCTCTCTTCATCCAACCACCCCTGGTCCATATTCAAGCATGAATGTGGGACTCATAGAACACATCAAAAACACCAATCAATGTGGATGCCACCGAATTTCTCTACCTACAACGTGAGGAATTTGAGTGCGTCCTAGTCTCTTAGGCTTTACCGTGCATCCATAGTCTGATCCAGGCATCATTAGGTCCTACACCGAGACATACTCTCTAGGCTTTACCGTGCATTCCATCCCGGAATCACTAGGCCCAATGGAGAGAAAATCCACCTCTTGGCTTTGTCGTATATCCCGCCATTCACTGGCAGGGATTCCTAGGACCACTGAGGCACACAATACGGATTTACCACAACCCATAGTCTGGTTTAGGAGTTACTAGGCCAATGGAGCCATGCATCCTCAGTCTGGATCAGGAACCACTACCACCATGTGTTTTTCAATTCAAATATCCACACCCCTCAACTTCGAATCTAATCTGGCCATCCCCCACAAAATGCATGAGAGAACCCATCTCATCAAAGCTATTAGGAAATGGAAAGGCTAGGCTAAAAATACTATCACACTTGACAAGACCCATGCCATGGTAGAAAATAAACACATGCAATCCCATGCATTCCAAATCTAGCAAGGAAAATACACATGCAAGTTGATACCTACAATGAAGCATGTTGTAGTTTCTTGATCTTGAATTTCCCTGCTTGATCTTTGCTTCCGCTTGCCTTCTTTTCCTTTCCTGCTTCCATGTGAAAGTGCTCCAAGAAAACTCTAAGTATCCAAGATTATGAGAGAGAGAGAATAATGAGAGAGCTCCAAAGCTAAACTGACCAAGTCTTACCAACTGATCCTTAGAAGCCTTTTTATTAATGTGGCCTCTATTTTCTTCATTTTACATTATTTTCCTTTAATTTCCTCCTCACATGCAACATGTGACCTTTCACCTTCCTTTTCTCCTAATTTCAATTATTTTCATAAATAATTGTGCCAAAATTCCTTTTTCCTCTTTAATTCCTTGGCCATTTCCTTTGCCAATTTCCTTAGCCATAAACAACCAAATGAACACACACTAGATTGTGTTGCCCAACATTCAGGTTGGAATATGTGTCCCATCGTCCATGGTATTTATATATTTTTACATGGAATTTTCACAAGGTTTGTTACACTAGTCGTCTGATCTAAAGAAACAGAAGAAAAAAGCACGAATTTTTCTTAAATAAATTAGAGCATAGGAAATAAACCTACCTCGAATATGTAGCATGCCTTCCTTTCCTCCTTGCTTGTAAGCTCCAACTATAGCTCCAAGTGATATAATTAGAACCTCCACATGCAACTAAAACAAGAAAAGGATCCACAACATCCACGTAGTATAATCTAAAATCTCTATGCAATGAATCAACATGCCATTGAAATACATGAGTGCAAACATAACACAACAAATATAGGAAAAAAATATACTCTTTGTATTGAAAAATATAGGAGAGAGTTACAACCATAAATAGAAGTTGATTTTGTAGATGTCTCCCCAAGTTTACTTGTCCTTCCTTGTCACAAAGCACACCTCAAGATCCACCCTAATGCATGAATATGATGACTCCTTTAGGTTCAAACATAAGGGAACTATCAATCTCCAAAATCAAATCCCGATGTTATGGATGGCAGTAAATTTATAAGAGAAGGATGGTAGTTTAGGATTTATCATCTTAGGCTTGAGATCCACATATGATGGGAGGATGAGCTCAAGGTATAAGAGTTGAAGTCTCCAAGATAGGATTAGATAATATTCGACCTTCTTATCCATGATAAATAGTTAAAACAACCTTTTCAAGCTTCTAGGAGAGGAAGCTTTAGATTTTTTTTTAATTTTCCCTAATTTATAGAATCAGGACCACTGCAGAAGGGAGAAACTAGTATTGGCCAGTGTTGGTGTCTAAGGGAGAAACATGTGTTGAACGTAGGTGACCAAGATGGCAGGCAACGTTGGGGCTAAAAGCACTGATTTTGAGAAATTTCTTCTAGAAACTCAAACTTTTTGGAAGATTCATGCTTAGGGTTGTGAAGGGGTGATGACAACATGTTCACATATATTGATTGATCTAGTTTGAAGGCCTTTTGACCATATGTTATGCAGGAAAATGACCTCATCGGCTCAGAGGAGAAAGATAGTTTGATTGAAAGATTGACCAAGTTCACAATCTTATTTGCTAGGGTAACACTCCCCAGGAACTAGTAAGAATAGTTATAACACTCCTCAGGCATGAACTAGGGGTGTTAGTCCCTAGGGTAACTCTCGGTGTTTCCTTAGGGGTAGCATTAGTCAACTTTGGTGAGTTTCCAAAGGTCAAAGGAGTAGGTTGACTGAATAATATCCCACTTTTTACTCATATGTTAGTCCAAAAAGTAGGAAACATACATCTTCGACCTGTTTGAGGATATTTCTATTCCTAACGGATTCTAACAGAAAGGGAAAGACAAATAAATCAAAGAAAAATCCTATCTTTTGCCAAAGGGAACTCATGAAAGAGTTGGCAAGGATTAGCCTCTCATTCTATATATTGGAGGCTTGGGGCATTGTGAAGGGGGTCGAAAGGTTTGAAGGATTGCCTACTTACTATAAAAACTTTGTATGAGACATATTGGTTTACCAAGAGGTTAAGAAGGGAGAGAGAGAGAGGTGTCGGAGGAGCAAGGGCAGCTTGATTCACCATATGGATTTAATCATTCTTTCCTATTATTAATATAGACTTGCAGTTGTGTTTTCTACTCCATGGGGTTTATGTTATGATTCAGTTACATGTTGATGAAATACCATAGGTTATGAGTAACTTAGATACATGTTATTCGATATCTTTATGTATTATTATTTTGATTATCAAGGTTATCTATTGTAGTATTACTTATTGTCTTGTCTATATGCAGGTATTGATCTAGGAGCTAGCATAGAGGTCTTCCACTCCACTACATTGGGTTATCCAGCAAGATTGCATCAAGATCCGAGGTAATCTCTTCCCTCCTACTATGATTATCATTTCATTAATATGGATATGTACATGTCTCTTTGTGCCAATTGTAGTTAATCTCATTTGTTTTCCAAGGATCTTGGGAAGATCCTTGAGGGTAGTTACACCACAACCACCCATGCATTAATCCCTATAGCATAATTGGCGACTCCTCTAGGGACTTGTTGATGCCTCAAAAATCATTGCATCAACATTGGGTAGAACCACCCAGTCCGGACCTTAAAGGCAGCTCCTTTTCCATTTGGTGTGGTGGCTCCGACTGGATATAATGGGACCAGTTTCCCAATGGTTTGTAAATATGATGGATAAGTGGTTTATTTTCTATTATCTAATGATAATGGATGGATGATTTATTCTAAAAAGTAAAATTATAAACAACTAATCTATCCCGGGAAATTTCTACTTTAGTGTAACTTTTGATGATCTTTATCTACAAACAAGCATATAGATGACTCTATTGATAAACAAAGACATTCATTCACATGATAATTACTTTGTTCAAATAGTCGAACAAGGTAATCATTTAAAAAAATATTACACTATTCTTCATATATCATTGACATAAATATGATTGAAAGAATAACACTCCTTAAACATTCAATAGTGATAAGTATAAGGACTACTGTTAAAACACATACATATATCCAATGATAGCAAGATTAAATAAATGTTGATTCATATAAAATAATGGAGCAAAGACATAGATAATAGTACCATATGTAATTTGGATCCCTCCCGATATCAATCACATTCAGATTCTATCTTCTAGCTTAGAAATACTTTCACAAAAAGCAATAGTGCATGTTTCATCAAAGCATTCTTCATTAAAATTCAGAATATAGGCCTAGTCTTCATAAAAAAATATATCGGAAGCACAATAGTGTGACTTCCAGATCCAAGTTTTATACAAAAATTTAGGACCCTTTCTAAATACATGAAAGGGTCTATAAATACTATCTAAGCTAACTAATTATGAAATAAAAATTCTATTAGGTGGTATAACCGAATCATGAAGATCTCCTTCAAATAGGTCTGTTTGCAATCGGTAGCATGATTCACTGTTTTGGCCGATCATCCTTTGGCTTGAGCTAGCAGATAGAAAGCATTGGTTGCAATTCTGGAGGGTGACTCAGAGAAGAATGCAATTGAACTGAATACGTAGCATCATGAATTTCGGGAATCATGTAACCGATTGCATCGGTTAAACATTTGAGTGCTTCCCTTTGATTGTATGGTTTAACTAGGAAGAACCAAAAGGTGTCCCAAGTTAAAATTTGGATGCCTACGATTAATCTTTCTTTCTTTTCCAATTCCTGATTGCATGTTTGTTCCAATGCTTTGGCTGAAGGTAATTTACCTCGAGTTCACTGGGAAATCAAATTAGACAGATAAAGAGTATCATTGATTAACTCAATCAAATTATTGGTTGTTGATCTGCATCTTGAAGTTTCCCTTTCTACTTTTTTCAATTGCGACTGCCATTCTAGGAAGAGAATCTCTTTGTGTGATTCTAGAATTTTAGGTAGATTTGCAACTTTCCCTTCATTGGTTTCTCACCAAGCAAGAAAGTTGGTTAAAGTCTCATCAGCCTATTCCAAATTCTGCCTGGCATCAACTGATTTGTCAATCATTGATGAAGCACTCTCACAAAGGGGCTCGGCAAGGGAAATATTGTGACATAGTAAATTTAGCTATTTAATCAATACTTTATTGATCTGGAGAACCTCAGACCTGAACTCTGTTGGTTGACGAGAACTCTTGAACTTCTCTATCTGTTGTGATAATTGAGAGATTTGCTCATCTTTTGTTTTACTCATCTGTTCATTCATCGTCTTTAGATTGGCCAATGCTGTAGATAATTCCTTTTATTTATGCACTACACTTTGGTCTATCCTCTATTTCTCTTTGAGCAATTTATCATTTCATTGGTTGTTTACCTGCTGCTATGCTGCTAACTTCTGTTCTAATTCCTCTATTTTATGTTGTCTTTCGGATACCTGTGCCTCCAATGGAACAATTATTTGGTCCTTTTCTTTAAGTAAATTGCTCACTTCTGATGCTTTATCCATAGTCGCTGCAAGTAGGCTCCGGCATACTGAGAGAGTTTTGTGAGGTCTTCGGAAGGATTAAATTCTTCTTTCCATATCACATTAGCCATCTCTGTCTGTGTAGGTAAAAGGAAAGATTGATCAAGCCTTCTCTTTTTCCTTTGTCTTTTTACTGCAACCCTATGTTTAGGACTGTAAAAGACATCTAATGGTGGTATTTATTCTATCTGCAAAACAATTTCATCCGATGGATCATTAGGAATTATCTTTATATCTTTGCTTACGGGTAGGCCGCTGGTTCCTTCAGTTGCAACCGTACTTGTTGATGTGTTGTGACCAATTGTCACTTGAGGTGTACTAAAACCCTGTGAATTCTCGGGATTTCTTATAATGGAATCGAACTCTTGCCATTCTTTAAGGAGCTTGGGATCGATCTGGTATTTATATCCATGTGTTTACTGCCTTTTTCCTATTATTTCTCCTGTTCTTTCTCCTATTCTTGATTTTTTCCTTTCTCAGGAATTTTTTCTACAACTGGGGATTTGTCACCAGTTTGTTGTTCAGGCTCACTTGACTGGATTGCTGGGGTGGAAGCTAATAAGTCCAGAGGTAGATTTTGCAACCTCTATTCTCTGAGCCTATTGAACACTTCCATCCCTTCATCTTTGTACCTGATCCTGGCCAATGCTTTTACCTGAAATAATGATTCTACTAAGGAAAACAAGTCATCAAATTCATCCTTTTCATGACCAAATTTTGCAAGCTTAGCTTGTTCAAGAACATTATAGGCAACTTTTCTAGGATCATATTGTCTGTTGGGGATGGTTGCAAGATTGAGCATTTGTATTTTTTTTTGCGTCCTTTTCTGCCTGTTTGTAATTATGAAGAGTGTAGACACCGCATCTTAGAGGAAAAGTAGGCCATACTTGTTTCTTAGAGTTTCTAAGAGTTTTGGATGTCCCTTCTATTATTATTTGGTAGGCCAATTCTCGAGATAACAGCTTATCGGGCACATACAGAGGAAGGACATGGGGTCTTGTAAGGCTACCAAAAAGCCTTATATAAATGAACTTGTCTTCTTCGAACCAATTAGCAGTTGCAGTCAAGTCTATCCCTACTTCCTCAAAAATCCTCAGGGCAAGCTTATCAAAAATAGCATAATAGATAGGCAACATAAAACCATTACAGATTTTGTACAAATGATCTTTGTAGTGGGCTTTCCATAAAATTTGATGATAAATATGGATTGGCTTTGGGTCCTAGGGAGTACATCTCCATCCAAGTACCGGATATTCAGAGTTAAAACAAAGAGTGTCCATAATTTAAGCACTGTAATAAAAAAGGAGGAATGGTCCTGGTAGTTTTACATGAATTTGATCTGAATTCAAGAATTTTTTTGGCTAATTTTTTGGACATAATGTTTGCCCAATCCATCACATAACTATTAACTATTGCTTCCATTAAAGGGACCATTTCAATGGTGAATTTAGAAGAATCATGTATCCCCCACATTCTACACATCATAGCCCCAACATAACAGTAAGGAGAAGCCAATGAGTCCACTGAGTACTTATCTGATGATTCATGTTTGTGCTTCTTGGGATTATGTCTCCACTACTTGATCAGGGCCAATTCTGTCTCATTTTCATTTGCAAATTTCTCAAGGAAGGCTTTGTTGTACCTCTTTTCAGGTTCAGGCAAGTGATACATTTTCCTTAGATCATTAGGTTGGAACGAGCCAAAAATCCTCCCATCAATTGTGCAAAATGTTCTGTTTGAAACTGGAATTTCCTCTACCACCCATCTCACTATGTCAGTGTATGGAAGAATCTTTTCTCGTGCTGTTATTCTGTGCAAATATGAGCAAGCTAAATATTTGAGAGATGCTTCTGATTTTCTAGTTGAGTCAGTTGTGGCTTCTTCCGATACTTCATCAAGTTCCTCTGCTTCAATTAAATTGTAAATGCTCTCCCAACTGGTATTTCCAAGGCCGAGACATGTAGTGTCTGAGATTAACCCTTTTTTTCTTGGCCCTGGATCCTTGGCTGGATGCACTACTATTGTAGGAGCCGTGGCTGCATATTTCTTTGATTTCTTCCCCATTTGTTTCAAATTTCTTATTTCAGTAGAGCTCTGCACAAGTGATGGAAAAATGTGATACAAAGAAATGTTGCTATAGGAAAATATGAAAATGAGAAGGAATTACGTCGATTAGCAGGTGATAATGAATCATAATAAGATCGTCGTGGATAAAATCCAATTAAAAAATCTACTCTTAACTACTTCATTGATTAGCTGCTTAACCTGTCAATCGTGGTAAAGGAGGTTTTAAATGTCCATCATGTCGTTTATATGACGAATGATTCATTCAAGTGTGGCTTCTTTGGCGGATAATCAGAAGTAAACCGCAAATCGACGATTGGTAACATGAAAAGAAAGGCTTTAATATTTGTTTTAATCATTTCCGATCACCGAAAGGTGATATAATGCATGCAAATATTTTAAGTATGTTCTCGAGATATGCACCTTATTAATGCATCACAATCGGGGAATGGGTTCGGGTTTTATTACCATGTCAATGTGATTTTTCCGATCGCCGATTGCAATGTGCCTTATCACATCGGAGGATTCGAGTGCCTTTAATCATGTGTTGAATTTTTATTGCCGATCGCCAATGGCGATACACTTTATCTCATCAGAGACATCAAGGGGGTTATTTCATTGTGCTTTGTGATTTGCCTTTCCCGATATCCGATTGCGATTACCTTTTCGGATTGGAGTGAATGAATGTGTATTTATATATGTTTCCCTTGTTATTGCGATATGCGATCTTGTGATCGCTTTATCGCAATAACGAAGAACTTTATAATTTTTTAAAGACCCACTTTATTCCTAATCAAAAGGCTTTTAAAGTACTTCATTTACATTAATCCTTTTAATAAGGATTTTTCTTATGATGGGTTAATACCAATTTATTCACACATCTAAGTTTATTTAAAAGGGACCCATTTCATATTATGATTTTGTATAAATATTTTATGAAATGGGGGGGGGGGGTTGTTTTTACAGCACAACAGGACTATACTTAGTTCCAAGTTTTCTCCTACCAAGTTCTCGGATCTCTCTTTCTTCCATGACCTCTTGTACTTCTTGGTTCCCTTTTTGACCATTCAGGACTATTCAACAACCTCCTCATTGTGCTCAGCTTTTGTTCTAATCCCAAAAGACTCCTTTTTTAGCTTCTACCATCCTAAAAAACCCTAGAATTGCAACCAAAGAGTTATAATCCTTTGTTTGCTTGTAGACAAAGTGTTAGTGCAGTTAATAGCTCTCTGTGCCCTCTTCTGAAGTGCATTAGCCAGCGAAATATTGATAAATAGTCTGTTTTGTGAACTCTTGGGTTGGGGAAGCTACCTATAGCCTAATCAAGGATCTACAATTGTGCATGTTTGTTTGGTTGCATGTTTCCTGAGAATTTATTTTTTTTAGTAAAATAGCTTAATTGGTTATGTTTTTCAAATATATATATATATATATATATATATATATATATATATATATATATTATATATTATATAATATATATTTGTTATAGTTTTTTCTGCCCAGTTGGTTAGATTCTACATTTATTTGGTTTTTAAGTTGTTAGATAGGATTGCATGTCTGCAAATTATGCTTGTGTTTTACTGCACTAGACGCATGGTACTGGTTGATCTATAAATGATCATCTCCTTGTAGAAATAACTCATTCATCAAACTGAAATTGAAAGCATTTTCTGCATGGTTTGTGTCAAATTCCCACAAAACTCCATACATCAACACCCCTTCCGAAGACATTAACAAAGTACATTTAAAACTTATCTCGTAATAAAATCAATTAGCAACTCTTTTTTGAGTATACACACATATTAGTCTAGGCTAGGTTCTTGGGTTACGCAATTGTAAGTTAACTACCCAAGATTGTAAAATCGAGACTAGTGTCATTAAAGAGGGGAAATCTTGTTGCACTCTTACTATCTCGGACCACTATAGTGAAAGTGGAGCTAAATGCAAGAGAAAATTGGAATGTGAAAGAATGTATCACACCTTCAATTACATCTCCTTCAAGTATTTTGTGTATCGGAGATCCCTTCAGGGGTATCGGAGCTGAGTCAGGGACTCAGGGATCTTGCCCACACAGCGTACTGTCTGCAACCATGTCCCCCCACCAGTTTTTGTGATTTGAGGTAACCATAGTGGCCATACTTTTTAGGGATGAACACAAGGTGATTGGGTTAGGATTACCTGGTACCTAAAGAGATGAACCTACTTTGTCCTTGGTTTTTGGGAGGGTGCTCATCTTCGCAAGAGTACTTGGCCCCTTAATCTAAGGCTCGGATGAAGCTCAAGAGTAATTGTAATAGTACATTTGGCAAACTCTCTCTTTTATCCATTGTGATACTATGTTTCATCTCCAACAAATGGTGGTTATCAGACAGAGTCAAATCCCATGTTTGTTGATTGACCTTTTAGATTAATTTTTTTTTATTTTTAGGTGCCAGTTTGTTATAACTGAGACTATAATCAATATCACTATAATTTTTTTTTATAAAATATATAAGTCACCATGGCTACATATGGCCCTCATCATCAATCCCAATGCAACAAGTTCTTCCTCTGTTGACTGTGGAGGAGCCGCTAAGCCTCGGTGAGCCCGATTACCCATCTTCGGGTAATCAGTCTCCAGTATCTAACACTAAATTAGTCAATACATCCCAAGACTCAATACTGCCGAAACATTTCTTCACAGAAGGTTTTGTATCTCCTTATAATCCTACTATCATTTATCCGTTTGGACCATTATTGATTCAAGTTGCATTTGTACCTACCATGTCTTCCAATATACCTACACCCACCATTCCATCGAAGACTAATGGGTCGTGGGATTTCATGGACAATTTTGGTCCACCCTCACTTCCCCAGTCGACAGTTAGTACTACACCCCTAATCGTGAACCTCGCTATCCAAACTATGCTAAGTCTAGGCAACTTAGTTACACCCAACATGAGAGAAACCTAGTACATATCGGTTTCTTCCCCTTTTGTGTCTACTCTTGGACCTTCAGTAAGCACTCCAAATAGTGTTGTTCGCACGGGTCCCTTCAGCAACCCCTTTGGTTGCAATCCTTTCTTTAGTTCAAACCCCAAAGTTAAAATGTCAAGGGGCACTGTTCCTAACATACACATATCGGCAGGGAGAATTACAGTTCCCTCTCCATTTATAGGACAAACTAGCCAGTCATTGATTGACACCAATCCTGCATATGTCAGTCAAGTGTCGACGACCAACTAGATGGTTGGCAGGATCCCTCAACCCGATCTCGCTCAATCCATTTGGAAACCCCATTCTCAACCTCAATTGAGTCAAGGGGGAAATTATTATCCTGAGGAAAATCAAGCTTATATCCCCCAGCCTAACAACCCATATGCACAGCCACAATATATGATTGTTCCTCAAGGAAACTATTAGTCAACAAATCCTATGTATAATGTTGGAAACAATATGATGGTTGGACTGCAAGGACCCTCAAGTCATTCATCATCACCTTGGTCAAAATTAGGGGCACCAAAAACTTTTCCCTTTTTGGCAACACCCGCCATCCCCAATGTATACAAATTTACCAATGACCACATCTACCATAACTTACATTTGCCTCCAATATCACACAAAATTCCTACCAACATCCCAAAGTTTGAAGGTAAACAAGGGGAGGATCTAGGTAAACAGATCACCACCTATCATCTATGGTGCATGTCAAACTCCATGGTGCGTGACAGTATTTGGATTCGTCTCTTCCCCCGCACCCTTATTAGCAATGATGTCAAGTGGTACATTAAGTTACCATGCACGTCAGTTAATACATTTGGCACCTTGGCAATGGAATTTTTAAATCACTTTCAGTTACCCATCCTCTACGAAATCGAGACAAGACTCCTTACTACGTTACGCTAAGACACCTCCACCCACATCTTCGATCACATTCATGAATGGAGACATAGGCGGAGGTTAGTCAAAGCTCCCCTTCCGGATTATCTATTAGCAAATTGGTTCTCTAAATCTCTTCTTCCCCAAATCGCCAAGGACGTTTCCTTAGGTGGTGCGGTCACTAAAGGCCAATCCATTCATTGTGCCCAGCACTTAGATTTCATTTATTCACATTCTGGCACATTATATGATGTAATCCCCAATGCCCCCGGAACTTCCAATGCTCTCGCTACTCAGCAACCCAGCACACATGTTGATGGTATTATCAGCGCTACCTCTGTGTCTGCTGTAAAACAACTTAGCGGAAACATTTCCTAGTTGTCTGTTGATCCCGCTACCCAATCAATTTCTCTTCCCACTGCTGCGATAAACTCTGTGTAGTCTACAAAGAAACCTAGTGGTAAGAATAAGAAGAATAAGAAAAAGATCATTCCTTTTTAAGAGAAACACCCAAAGCATAAATTTGTTGTGCCACCTGACAGTAGAAAGGACAAAGTAGTCAAGGGAACTTTGCAAAATCTATGCAAAATACCATATGACACAACGTTGTTCATGCCTCCAAGAATGCATTGATCTTCTTGCTCAAAAGGACATTGGCTGGACCCCCGCAGTCTTACACAACCTTTTCCCTGCTCAGCAGCAGCAACTATTTATTGCAAACCTGCCTCAACCCTCGAAAGGGGGAAACTATGGCACACATCATCCTTCAGCTGGTGAAGGACCATCGACTGTTTACACCTTTGAAACGATTTATCTTTAAACACGAGCCAAAACTTATGGAGCTCCAGTCACTAACGCTAAGGACGCTACTTTGAGTTCAAACCCACCACCACCCAATGATATTCATATTGAAAGGTCGGTTTTTGATCTTGTAATTCACCCCCCAAAATGGGAACTTCGTCACACAACACATAATACATCTTCATGTGCTTCCCAAAAATACAATATTGTAGAAGATTTGACGCAATCACTATCAGCTAGGTATGCACTCGAAGTAATCCAAACTTGTCTAGCACAAAGGAAAGATTTGATTTCAACTATTGGTGTAGTTGACCATTAGGATTCCATGCTAGCAATATTCGACAAGGAAAAATGTAAACGTCCCCTTTCCTACCAGCTCGCATTTCAGGTGCAATTCTTTTCGAAAAGATGAGGGGTACATAGAACTGTCATTGACGAAGGCGCTTTGACCTACGTTATCTCTACTTAATGTTGGCTTACCTTGGTTTCTCTAACCCTCTCTCTGCCATCAAATTCTCTTAACTCTTTTGACGGCCATACATTCATCCCAAAAGGTTACCTTACCAGCTACCCCATCACTTTGACTGGGAAAACAGTAACAGTGGACATTGAAGTCGTGGATCGAAAACTCGACTATAATCTACTTTTGGTTCATATTTGGACTTATGCCATGACTTCCATCATGTCTACTGTCTTTTGCATCATCCTATTTCCATTCGACGGAACGATAGTCATGATGGACCAGTTTCCATTTTGTACCCCATATTACTCCCCATTGCCTAGCGGTACTGTACCTTTAGTGGGTTGCATACCCGACTCTTATGTCAGTATCGGTACTGGTCTTTTGAAGGGTTCTTCCCTAATAGGTTATTTTCCTCTCCCACCTCCCATATTTCCACAGATGGTTTCTATGGTCTCCACTATTCCTCATGACCCAACCGATCCCTGGATCCTCCTATCAAGCCATTCAATCTACATCTCATTCTCCTGACACTTTGGTCATGGATAACAGTACCACCTCCTCTCCTACAACTACTCCCTCTAATGATCTCCTCAATCAATTCCTACCTTCAAATGAAGCTATTCAAGAAATCATTTGTATAGAGTATTGAGCTTGGGAAAACTCTCACCATCGGATTTCAATATCTGATTCAGACGTGACCCCTATACAAATCCCATCCTTTGAAACACCTGAGATCATTCCCTCAAGTTATACAACCATCCAAACTTTGGTTTCAGAAGGGAACATGGAAAATATTTCAGACACGATGCTCATTGATATCTCAGTTAAGGTAGGAATCATGGAAAATATACAAATTGGAGCCGATTGCAATCTTGAGGAAATTGCAAGCTTCACCTGCCTTTTTAAGGAATTCCACGATGTATTCGCTTGGTCTTATGAGGAAATGCCCGACATAGATCCATATATCATCGAGCATGAGATCAAGGTTTATGAAAATTCAAGCCTTTCTATCAAATACTACCAGTCCATCCCCGCAAAACTGAAGCCATCAAGACTGAGGTGGAAAAATTAATACGTGATGGTTTCGTTTACCCCATTCCTTTAACAGAATGGGTTTCCAATCTGGTTCCTATAGATAAAAAATAAGGTACCATCCCGGCCTGTGTCGACTACCCGGATTTGAACATTGCCCAAAATATAATGATCCAACACCATTAAGCGACCAAATAATCGACGATTGCACTGGTTTTGAATCCTTCTCAAGCTATAACCAGATCACCATAAAACTAGTGGACCAACACAAAACCGCCTTCATTTTCTCTTGGGGAATATTTTCATATAGAAAACTCACATTCAGTCTAAATAATGTTGGAGAAAAATTTCAACAGACCATGGACTACACATTCCATGGTATCAAACACATTATTCAAGCTGTATGAAACCAACTCACAAAAAGATAGAAAATATAAGTCAACAACTTCAAAATCAGTGTCTTCAAGGGGGAAACCTCCTTCACATTACACAAATGAACAAGTCTTGGATTATACAAATTATGATACCTCCTTTGTATATATAGGAGTCTAAGTGATCCCAATATAATCAAAGCCTACATAACAATACTATTGTAGGGGAACAATAATAACAATAGTGGGTTTCTATGGGGCATAATAATAACAACATGGGGACTACATGGTCACAACAATACAATAAGAAGTTTGCACTAATAAGAATAAGGGGCTACACTAGTACTATAGGGACCTAACGTTCCCCTCTCCTTCAAAAAGTATTGTCCTCAAAGCTTGAGTAGTTCTAGATGCTTATGTATAAAATTCCCATCCTCCCATATGAAATCTTCAACTGTTAAATTCTTCCACTTGATAAGATACTCTGAATTCGATCAATTTCGTAGCTATCAAGTTCTAGTTTTCGTAACTACTTTGGGTTCTAATATGATTTTCCTTCCTCGTCAAGTTCAATAATATTTTGTGATTTGGGAGCTTGTCACCTATATCCTTCTTTAAGCATGAAACATGGAGAGTTGGGGGCACTCGGGAAGATACAGGAAGCTCCAATCTGTTTTCCATAGTACCAATCTTTTCCAACACCTTGTAAGGACCATCGTACTTTGGTGATAATTTATTATCCTTCTTAGCTTGCTTGAGGGACATTTGTTTGTATGGTTGTAGCCATAGAAATACCCAGTCGCCTACATCAAAACTTCTTTCGCTTCGATGTTGATCTGCATGTTTTTTCATTCTATTTTGTGCCAAAGTGAGTTTATCCTTTAAGAGTTGCAAAACTTATTGTTTTTGAGGGTCTACCTTAACACCTTCATGAGATACAATATGACCCAAATATTCCACTTCTTGTACTCCAAAGAAACATTTGGAGGTTTTTGCATATAATTGTTTCTCCTCCAATATTCGGAGCACTCTATCAACATGTTGAACATGATCCTTCCAAGACTTGTTGTAGTTTAGTATATCATCAAAAAATACTAACACAAATTTTCTAAGGAAGGGTTTGAAAATGGAATTCATCAAAACTTGAAATGTAGAATGTGCATTGGTAAGGCCAAAAGGCATGACCAAAAATTCATAATTACCCTCATGAGTTCTAAATGTTGTTCTTGGAAAGTCTTCAGTCTTCATTATGATTTTATGATATCCTGCATAAAGGTCCAACTTTTTGAAGTAAATTGCTCCATGCAATTCATCAAATAATTCATCAATGAGAGGAATGGGAAATTTAACTTTAATAGTAAGCTTGTTAATCTCCCCATAATCTAGACACATGCACCATGATCCATCCTTCTTGTGCACCAATACTACTGGAGCAGAGAAAGAACTTTGACTAGGTTGAATTATACCAACCTCTAGCATTTCTGCAACCATACGTTCAATTTCACTATTTTGTGCATAGGGATACCTGTAAGGCCTGATGTTTAGAAGAACACTTACTGGAATCAAATGAATAGCATGATCATGATCACAAATAGGTGGGAGGCCTTTGGGAGTCTCAAATACCTTGGAATGATTGTCTAAGACTTTTTGGAGATCTAGAGAAATAGATGATTTTGATTTGGGAACCTTTAGGGAACATACTTGTGCAATTGCGCCACGTTGTTCATTCTTTAGAAGCTTTTTCGTGTCGTTAGAGCTTATTATCTTTCCCAGTTTCCCTATGATACCCCTTAATTCAACTTCCTTTCCTTTTGGAAAAAAAATAAATTAATTAAATAAAATTAAATAAAATAATAAATAAAATTAAATAAATAAAATCTTGAAAATTAAAAGTTAGCATACCCAAATATTTTATCCATTGGACTCCTAGTACAACATCAACACCACCCACTGGAATGGAAAGCATTGGACTATTCAACACATATTCTCCCATGGATAGCTTGATATTATGGCACTTCCTAGAGCAATTTATGGTTCTTCCATTTGCAACCATCACTTAACACTTTGGTGCTGGATATAGGAAGCAATTCAATTCCTTCGCTATCTTACAATGAATAAAATTATGGGTACTGCCCGAATCAATCAACATTATTACCTTTTTCTTCTTAATATGTCATTTTATCTTGATAGTTTAAGGAGTGGTTATTCCAGCCAATGCATTAGATGATATGGTCGGATTCATTTCTTCTTTCTCTGGGCTTTGTTCCTGGTGTGTATCCTATTCTTTGGATGTTTCTTGTTCCTTTTCTTCTTCCTCTTCACAATCTATGTAAAATAAATTCTTCTCAGCACACTTATGACCTTTAGTGTACTTGTTATCTCAGCTGTAACAAATCAATTTTGCTCTTTTTTCTTCCAATTGTTGTGGTATCAACCTTGTAGGTTGTGGAAGGCTAGGGGCAACAACACTTCTATCTTTATAGTCGTGATTGGTAGGCTTACTTGTTGCCATAATTTTGCTTTCAATTTTTCTTGCCAACCTGAAGGCCTTCGCCAATGAATCAGGTTCCCAAATGTGAACCTCATTTTGGATGTTATCATTTAATGTCCCTATGAACACATCATTTCTATGCTCATCTATAATATATTTTACTCTTATATTCAATTTTAGGAAGTCCTCAATGTGCTCCACCATTGAACCTTTTTGTTTGAGATTTATCAATTGTCTAAAAAAGTGTTGCTTTTTGTATCATCATAATGTGCTATCATTTCTTCTGTAAAAATTTCTCAAGTGACAATTTTCTTATGAGAGAAAAGCCATCGATACCATAAAAACTGATTGGGTTCCAAATATAAAGTTGCAATGCGTACCTTTTGTGTGTTTTGCACATTATGGAGATCAAAATATTGATCCATCTGTAGTATCCATGTTACGGGATCCTTGCCATCAAACTTCCTCATATCAATCTCTGGAATGTGGTGGGTCTTTATTCCAATGTTAGAGCCTATGAAATCATGATTAGCATTCCTTTTGTTCTCATCATGAGTTTTCTCTACTACCTTTTCTCCATTAGGAAGCCTTTCTTGTAGCAACTTTGTCAAACCTTCCACATCTTTCTTCAAATATTCAATGTTGTCATTCTTCGAATCATCATTAACATTTCTTTTGCTCTCATTATGCATTTGCTTTACTACATTTTCGCCATTAGGAAGTCTTTCTTGTAGTAACTTTGTGAAACCTTCCTTCCAACCTTCCATGTATTTCTTCCAATATTCAATGTTGTCTTTGATACCATCCATCTTATCTTCCACATATTTCTTTAAAGCATTCATCTTAGCTTATGTTACTTTTTGTGAGAGTGAAATTTTTTGCACTTGGTCTCATAATTTTGATATATTATGTTGCATTTCTTCCTCTTCTTCATGAGTCATGCTAGTGCTTTCAAGTTTCTTACTAGGTGCTTCCATTTTCTTTCTTAGGGGCATCAATTAATGATAATTGTGCTTCACTATGCTCTTTGAATAACTTCAAGCTAATTTTTCAAACCAAACTTATGCAAAATTTAAAAAAAACTACACACTTTTTTTTCACTTTGTAGGCGCTTGATATTGAATCTAATGTATCTTTGTAATTTTAGATCTCCAAGGTATGAAATTGTGAACTGTCGCATCCCTCTAAGTCATCTTTCCAATTCCACAACTCATATTGAAATTGGATTCTCCAGGAAAGCATTATGCCCAATGTCCCAAGATGACCTGATTATACCCTTTTTTAGTAGAGTGAACTTTTATGAAGTGCCATGTGCCACTATTTCAACCTTAGGATTTAAAAACAATGCACAGAAAACTAAATTCTATCCTATTTCTGTAACTTCTGATGAAATTTCAATCTGATACTTAGAGCGAAAGTTATGACAATTTTCCCAAGGTCACCTATTTGGGATGTAATTCGGCAGTCTACAAAAGCCCTAACTTATGTGGATCATATCTCCGAAAATATAGCGAGGCAAGATCTAAAATTCAGACCCGAGTTGTATAAATTTTTTAGCTCAAATGGGTTTCAATTTCAGATTCTGAACCTTCGTTGAAAATTAATTATAGAGAAAATTCCATGATGTCATGTTTGTGATGGAATTATGGAGCTTGCAAAAACCCTAACTTCTGCAGATCATATCTTCGAAAATGTAGTGAGACAAGATCTTAAATTCAGATCCGAGGTTTAGAACAATTTCAGATAAAATGGGTTTGTGATTTAGCGTCTGAAACTTTGTAGATAAAATGTTATAGATAAAATTCCACGATGACCGGTTTGGAGTAGCGAAACCGTAGAATCCAAAGCTCTGATACCAAATGTTATGAAACCAACTCATAAAAAGATAGAAAAGATAGGTCAACAACTTCAAAGTCAACCTCTTCAAGGGGGAACCTCCTTCACATTACACAAATGAACAATTATTGGATGATACAAATTACAATACCCCCTTTCTATACATAAGAGTCTAAGTGGTTCCAATATAAGCAGAGCCTACATAACAATAATATCATAGGGGCACAATAATAACAATAGTGGGCTTCTATGGGGCACAATAATAACAACATGGGGACTACATGGGCACAACAATGAAATAAGGGGTTTTCACTAATAACAATAAGGGGCTACTCTAGTGGTATAGGGACCTAACACAAGCTTACTTAGATGACCTTCCAGCACATTCCAAGAAACGAACCCAGCATCTAGTTCATCTTCAACCAATTTTTCTTAAGTGCAAGTTCTATAACATACGTCTAAATCCTCAAAAATGTGTTTTCTTTGTTGAGTCTAGATGCCTAATTGGTTTCATTGTCTCCACATGGGATTAGGTTTGATCCTGATAAGGTAAAGGCAATTATTAATTGCCCGAGCCACAATCCATTTTACAGCTCCAACATTTGCAAGGGAAAGAAAACTTCTTATGACGATTCATCATAAACTATGTCAAGCTGATGAAAGGCTTTATGCACCTACTGAAGAAGGGAGTACCACACTTGTAGGATGATCAAGCCCAACGATCATTTGATGCCTTGAAAGAGGAAATTATATATGCCCCATTGCTTAGTGCTCCCAACTTATTTGCATAACTTTCTCCTCTACCTGTCATCCTTGCCATCCTCTATTGGTATGGTGTTGGTTCAAACTCATGATTATATTAGTAAGCATGTGATCTATTATCTCTCGAAATGCCTGGCTAGGCCCGAACTCTGATATTCACATGTGGAAAAGTTGTCCTTAGCGGTTGTCTTTGTCGTCAATCACTTTCGATATTACTGCGACAAACTACCTTCATTGCTTTGGAGAATCCCATGAGACATATTTTTCCTCATTAAGTCATCAGAGGAAAATATTCCAAATGGATTATTATCCTCCAGCAATTTGATTTGGTTTTCGCCACTGCTAAGGTGAAAAAATCCTTATTCTTCGCAGAACTACTGTTAGATCTTCCCATTGTTGATCCAAATGAGATAGCCCATGATCCTCTCCTAGATGAATCTATCTATCTGATTGACTCAACTAACCATTGGTATGATTACATTATAGTCTACCTCCAAGTGCAATGATCCTACCGTGAATTATCGTTAGGTGACTGTTGTCGCATCCGCCACCAAGATCGGCACTATTTAGTGTTTAACGATACTTTATATCATCATGACACTGATACAATTCTTCAAATTTGCCTCACTCATGAAGAGGTAGAACACGTTTTAAATGATTTCCATGTTGGGGCATGTGGTGGTCATCTTTCTGGCATGGCTACTGCCTAGAAAATTCTACGCGCAGGATAATACTGGCCAACCTTGTTCAAATATTGTATCAAGGAAAACTAACAGTGTCACCCTTGTCAAATATTTACAAAGAAAATGCATTCATCCCTAACCCCCCTACACTTGGTTATCTTCGTCGGCCCCTTTTCCAAATGGGGTATTGACTTCGTCACATGCAACCCCACTTCCTCTGATGCACACAACTACATTATTGTCTATGTGGACTACTTTACGAAATGGGCCGAAGCCACTCCCACTTTCTAGGCCGATGGATAAACCACGATGTTATTCCTATTATATCAAGTGATCTGTCATTTCAGTGTGCCTTGCACGATAATTATGGACCATGGTTCTCACTTTCAGAATCACATGATATCTGACTTAACATTGTTACTCGATTTTAGGCAAGAACACTCTTCCTCCTACTACCCCCAGGCTAATGGCCAAGTGGAATTCGTTAATGGCATCCTAAAAACCATGATCCATCGATTAGTAGGCAACCACAAAACCCCACTAACACTGTATGTTATATCCTACATTTTGGGTGTACCGAACTTCAGTCAAAACCGCTACAGGCTTTAGACCATTCCAACTCGCTTATGGCCTGGAAATGAAACTACCTATCAAGTGCCAGATTCCTTCACTGAAACTCGTTGTTGAACTCTTGCCTGGCACGACTTCTGAAGAAGAGCACTTACTATATCTCAATCAGCTAGACGAGACTCATTGCAATGTTGCACTAACCCTCAAAGCCCATAAGCGTCAAGTCAAAGCCCAATATGAGAAAAATTTCAAACCTCGTTTTTACTGAGAGGGTGATCTTGTTCTACTCTATGATAAAAAAACACAACCTCTTGGGGGTAGGAACGCTTCAACCCTTGTGGACTGGTCCATACATCATCACCAAGGCCGTCTTAAAATATGCCTATGAACTTCAGGACTGTGAAGGAATCTTGCTCACAGAGCCCCGAAATGGGCTCTATCTGAAAAAGTGTTATGCCTAGTATTGTACTAGGAACGTGATTTGTAATTTTGTGTATTTATTAGTTTTTCTTATTTTTATTGTGGCAGGAATTTTTTTGGCATTTTTTTAGTATTTGTCTCATACATGTCTCTTGTTGTGCAGACGTCTTCACCACCCTTACCATATGTAGGATACGCGGATGGTGCCAGTCGTCACACACAGCACATTGCATCAACTTCTTTGGTCATTTGCACACCTGAGTCAGAACTACTTTGTTATGGAGGAGTCTTTCTTGGCACTACCACCAATAATATTGCTGAGTATATGTCTGTAATTTCACTTCCCACTAAAGCATCATCTCGGGACATCTCCAATCTGGTGGTGAGGTTAGACTCTCAGCTAGTCGTTATGCAATTGACAAATCATTACCACATTTTCAATCCATCTTGTTACGTAATTATTTAAGAGTATGACTCTTGGAACGTCAATTTGAGTTTATTACATATGAACATATTCCTCAAGAATTTAATGTTGTTGCTGACTCATTAGAAAATAATGTATTAGATTTCCATCTATCTCATTTACTATAGATACATGCATGAAATTAAAATTTTACATAGTTAAAAATTTACAAAAACATTTACATCATAAAGCGCCAATATATATATCTATATATATATATCGAATCCAGTCTTTTATATCAAAAAAACTTGAAAACTTGGGTGTTTTTAAGTACAAAATCGCTTTACTAAGCCTCCCTATGACACCTGTTGGCTACACCATGCTACTACTAAGATTCTACTGCTCATGAAAACTCATAACAACTCTAGCTAACCTCCTAAGAGGAACCAGAAACTGCTCAGGCACACCCATGGTGTGTCGTTGCATATGGGCGGAGACCTCCCTCATGTGAAGAGGAGAAACACCCATGCTTATACCTTCGAGGTTCTTAAGAACCTCACGGAGACTCTGCGCATCATCTCCATCTTCGGTGGTTTCCATACCCGCTCCAGCCCTAGGTAGTTGGTCCCCTCCCCTCACTTGGTGAGGCATGCCCGCAATTTGCACTAGTGCCACATCTATGTCAAGAAAATGCTTCATGTCAGTACTTGTTCATCCATAAACTCAAAGATATTACATAAACATTCAAAAGTTAAAAAATACTTTAACTACTCTAAAAAACCTTCTTACCTTGTGGCCCCCACTAAGTGCCAGGTGGCAATATCAACTCCAGATCTCATGTAAAGTCCATGCCTTCATAGGAATAGCCATCAATCATTGGAATCTGGCTGCTAAGCCACTCGAATAAATCATCTTCAAAGAAGTGTCAAATTGGTCCCCCTCTAGTCTAAGGAACTAGGGAAGCCCATCGCCCTTGCCTTGGCTCGTTAGGATCAACCTAACCCAAACTCATTCGTGGCCTCATCACGGGAACTCTCTCAAGTAAGAAGGACACAATAAGATTACCATACCCAAATTCCTTTGGATACGATTCTTACAAGTTGTCAGTTCTACCTTCACCCAACAAACAACTCCCTCACACCAGTTGAATATTTGAGGTTGTAAGCAGTCAATAGCTAGTAACAGTGGAGCTTTCATAGATACATTCTAACTCTTGGACCCCTCCAAGCACACGATCATCCAAAAACTAGCCCTAATAGGACAAGTCCTTATTTCATTGGGGACCCTGTTGCTAACTAAACCACTGCTAGGTATGCAGTGAGACTAGACCAACTCGAGGGTGGTTCGTGGATCTATCCTACCCCTATTCAAGTTTACTCGTGCACCTCTAAATGATAAACCTACCATAAAGTATATGTCATCTCTTTCGATCATGAGCTTGTGATCCCCAATCCAGAACAAACCTTGGTGTTCATCCCACCATTGGATTATCCAATTCGGAATTTCTTCTTGACCCTTCATCAGGTCAAGCCTTGCATGCTTCATCAAGCCACATGTATCTAAGCTACTCATAACCTATGGCATTGCATCAACATGTAACTGAATCATAACATAAACACCATGGAGTAGAAAACACAATTATAGGTCTATATTAATAATAGGAAAAAATGATTACAACCATCTGGTGAATCAACCTTCCCTTACTCCTCCAACTCCTCTCTCTCTCTACCTTCTTAACCTCTTGGTAAACCAATATGTATCATACAAAGTTTCAACTGTAAGTAGGAAATCCCTCAAACCTTTCAACCCCCTTCAAAATGCCCCAAGCCTCCAATATATAGAATGAGAGGCTAATCCTTGCCAACTCTTTCATGGGTTCCCTTTGGCAAAAGCTAGGATGTTTCCTTGCTTTATTTCACTTTCCCTTTATGTTAGACTCCATTAGGAATATAAATATCCTCAAACAAGTTGAAGATGGATGTTTCTTGCTTTTCGGGCTGACATATGAGTAAAAAGTGAGATATTATTCAGTCAAATCGCTCCTTTGACCTTCGGAAACTCACCAAATTTGACTAACACTTCCCCTAAGGCAACATAGAGAGTTACCCTAAGGACTAACGTCCCTGTTTCATGCCTAAGGTGCATTATAGCTCTTCTTACTAGTTCCTGGGGAGCGTTACCCTAGCAAAGATGACTGTGAACTTGGTCAATCTTTCAGTCAAACTATCTTTCTCCTCTGAGCTGATGAGGAGTTCATTTTCCTATATAACACCAAACGTAAAAAATGTCCAATAACACAAATAAATCTAGAAAAAATGTCAAATTATAGTGAATGATACTCGAGGAGCTTTTGATGGAATAAAAATTCTCTAGAACCCTTTAATTATATCTTTACAGGAAGACTATCCAAAAAAATTCAGCTCATAGGGTCAACAGGCTCAAGCTTCATCACTAATATCTACGAACCACTCTTTACCTCATACAAGAAGGCGCTTCTTCAAAATATTTAAAACATTTCTAATAGCATTGAGGACAAGCCATGGATAGTTGGAAGAGATTTTAATATGATAAAATCTCTTGATGAGAAAAAGAGATGTATAAGAAGATTATATTAATATTTTATTATCTTCATTGGATTCTTAAACCAATCAACTTTGATAGATATGGAGACAAATAACAACTTATTCACCTATAATAATAAAAAGAGAAAGGGTGGGTGTTTGTGGCTCTTCACAAATCTCCTCTCGATTACATATATTTTTTATTTCATAATCTCTTGTCCTATTAGGTGCCAAATTTGAAGCCTCTCTTCTACCAAGCCATGGGTCAGACCATTGGTCAATCAAACTACTTCTTGATTGGAAAGGGAGTCCAAAAAATAGACCTTTCAAATTTGAATCCTCCTGGTTAAGACACCCATATTTCTTCAGTAAGATGGAACCCTGGTGGAAAGAATCAGAAGAATTTTTTGAGGGATTCATCCCATACTTCTTCCAATTGCGACTAAGATCTCCTAAAATGAAGATTAAAAATTGGAATATCAAGGAGTTTAGAAAAATACATGAGGATAAAAAAGGTTGGAAAAATAAATGGAAATCATACAACAAAATATTATAGAAGAAGGTAGATCAAAAGAATTGAAAGAAGGAATCACTCAACTCCAATTAGAAGAATGCCTCAAACAAGAAGATTTTCTATGAGAACAAAATTCCATAATCCAGTGGCTTAAGGAAGGGGAGAAAAATACCAAATTATTCCATATGTCAATGATTTAGCACCTATAACATAACAAAATTGTGAACATAAAGAACTCTCAACAAAAGAAGCTTGAAGAGCACAAGGAAATTGTGTAGTAATTAATGGACCATTTCCAGAACATCCTAATGGAGATAATTTGAGACATAAGGCCTTTCATTAGGAAAATAATCAAGCACATACCAAAGTTACTTCATAGAAAAATGCAATGCTATTGAGGGAAATCACTATGACTGAGGTAGAAGAATTTGTTATGGAAATGCCAAGGAAAAAATCACCATGAACAAATGGCTTTCCAACTAAATTTTATTAGGAATGTGGAAAATAATACGTAAGAATGCCTAGAGGATAATAGATTACTTTAGGAGGTCCCCCTCGATCCTATCATCTCTAAATGCAACATGCATCACCCTAATCCAAAAAAAATCTCAGTTTAAAACTCCCTTCGAACTTTGTCCCATAAATCTTTGCAATGTTATCTAAAAATTATTTGTAGAGTGATTGTTAATAGGCTCAAGCTACTCCTTCCCTCTTATTGACCCAAAAAATTATCTAGGCCTATGTAGAGAGAAATTTCATTGAAAATATTATATATAAGTTTCTCCACACTCTTCCCTCTATATCCAACACAATTTGCTAATGTGTGGGGAAACTATGCATATATCTCTCTTCGCATATACATTCTTGTAATCTACCTCTCCACACACTTTATTCCACACATTTACCTCTACACACACTCATCTCCCACACAACATAAGACTCCGCACAATTCACTCATCCACAATTTGTTCGAGTAAACAAGGTATTCCATATAGGACAAACACCTTCAATAACCATTCACACAACCAGATCAAAATCACAATGCCAATATTTTTACATGGTTAAAACCCATTGAGAGGGAAATATTCCATGTCCCTAGGCAACAGGGCCACTTAAGGCAATTTTATTAATGCAAAATAAAATATTTTACATAAGAGAGTTCTCACAATCAATTATTATCCATGACCCTTGATGCCCTTTGAATAGAGATCATGAACCAATTGTGTGTTAAACCATGGATCAATATCTGTTAGTATCAATGAGAATATGGGTTATCAGATCACTCTATATCTAAAACATATTTTGATCTTCATATTACAATGCAACTAAAGCATACTAAAGAAACAAACTAAGAAACAGTCTTTTAACTAACAAACACATTCAACCAAGTTGAATTTAACTAACTCCTAAGTATTTAAACATCCTAACTGATCTGATAATCACCCTATGAGTGCCATCAACTGAAGATTTGTTAAACAAAAGGTATTACAGACTCATGTGTTGGTGTGTGTTCTGTGTTATTTAAGCAACGGATCGATCAGATTGCCAATACACAGAAGCTTAAAGGGAAAGACAGCAGAGAAATACAGTAAGCAACATAAGACACAAACAGTTTTAATAAGGAGTTCACCCTATTCTCCAGGGCTATGTCTCCGGTCCAACTTTAGTGGTGGCCTTATTTTATTGTATCTTACAGCAGAGAAATTACAATACAGGGACTCAATATGAGTTCTCCTGAAGCATATTTTGCTTAGCAGGGTGGTTCTTGGGATCTCCAAGCCACTCAGAATTCACAGACTCTTTTTCTTCCTACCAGCTTTGTGACCCTCGATCTATAGTGGAAAGAGCCAAATATGATGCTCAGTCCAGATAGATTCCTCTATGGGAAGGCTTGAATCTTCAAGCTCTCTGGTGCTCAATGCTGCTTATGGTCAGCTCGGCCCTCTATCTCCTCTGCTTGGCTTTACTATTCTCTGTGTTCAGTCCTCCTCTCAGGGTTCACTTTTCACTGTCTCTCTCAGTCACTCAAACTCCTCTCAAATCCTCCAATGAATTCGACTGTCTCCGTTCATGGCTTTAACCATTCGATCCCTATGCCTGTTCGGTTCCTCTCCCGCCTAGGTCGATTCACCTTCTGCAGTTGTGCTTGGAGTTCCCTGTTCGGTGTTAGCATGAACACTCAGGGAGTGCCACATGTCCCCATCTAACTGGTGCCATCATGCTTCATCGGCTCGTTTCTTTGATTATGTCGTGTATACGTTCTTCTCCACCGTTGCAGTCAAACGGATTCCAAATCCTTTTAAATCACAGCTTATTTCCCTATCGATTCCACTTCTTTCTATCGGGAGCAATCTCAACCATCCGATCTGGGCTCCTCCAGATCCAATGTCATACGCACGTCGAGCGCGGTTGACTTGTTCGACCGTTAGCATGAAATCATGGCGGTTTTTCTCTCACCTCCACTGCCACACGTCGATCGTTGAGTGGGATTGCTCTGCTCTCCTCCAAAACCTCTTACCGTTCAAGGGTGCCTTGATCGATACTGTCTAGTCAATTTAATGTCTTAAATTGCTCTACATAAATTATCAATCCGGGTATCGTAAACTGATGAAGTGTGGTGCACTATATGTTCTTAGTTAACCTTTCTCTTACTTCGTTGTTTTATAGTTTATGTTGTTTTTTTTTGGGGTTTTGTTCTTGTTGGTTTTATAATGACTATGAGACCTAGTATCCTTGCTGCTTCAGCAAAAGGACAAGATGATTCTATCATGTCATTAGTTCAATCAAGATAAAATGCAATAACCAAACAATGAGCTAGTGACTATGAGACCCAGTATCCTTGCTGCTTCAGCAAAAAGACAAGATGATTCTATCATGTCATTAGTCATTAAAAGGCTAT
>APFE030957891.1:0-16913 GCA_000404065.3 Pinus taeda
GGGAAATGGGGTTAGGGACCATAGGAGTACTATCGATGGATGTATCATTGTATCTACCGTACTCCCTATGCTAGAATGACCTCCATTAATCTGGGATCAATGTAACTAATTTGGGATCAATATGAGTGGTTTGAGACACTCTCTTGTGATATTGATCTAGGATCAATAAAACTGACTTCAGGTCAGTAGAGAATGGTACGAGACATTCTCGATCAATTCTTCTTCTTCATGGTTCAGCAAAGCAGACCAGAGCTCAGCAAAGGATAGCAGAGCAGAGCAGAGCAATGCAGGGCACTAATGGCAAAGATAGTACAGTCGGACAGATGGATCAGCAGATGGAGTTCTCCCTAGTTGAGAGGGAGTGTTAAAATTGGCAACTAGGGACAAACTCCATGTGGGTCAACTTATTTATGGCAACTGATATTTTTCTTGGATCCCTCTCATCGAGAGGTGTAGGATTGATCTAAAGATCATCCGATTCCGATCAGTATTCATGGAGTTATGAATTTATTTGTGTTATAAGACAATTCGACAAGGTCGACCAGCAACCAAATAAACCCCACATGTGCTCAACGTTTTAGTATAAAAGGAGATGACTTGAGAGTCATTTCTCACACACACTTCTATCTTGATTTCTCTCCACTTGTCTGGGGTTTTTAGTGGAAGAGAAATCTAGGAGTGGAAGCCATAGACGTTGGAGGATTGAGGTTGCCCTAGCCGCAATCAAGAAGAAGAACGTTGCCCTAATCTAGAGGACGCAGTCAAGTGAGAAGCCATAATGCTACAAGGAGGGCAGCCCTAGTATCTATGCAGTCTAGAAGAAGAAATATGTTGCCTAAGCACTAATGCTATCAAGAAGAAGCCCTAGCCTATACGTTGGCCTCTACGCAGCCAAGAAAGACACTGCCCTAGACAGCATGAAGAGTTGTGTGGATAGCAGAGCATTAGACGCAGTATGAAGGCTCAAGAGGACAGCGTCGAGGCTGCCCTAGATAGCGTGAAGGGTTGTGGTGACAGTGTGGTGAGAAAGAGCAGTTTTGAGGGTAAGTTAAGGGTTGTTCCTAGTGCATATTGCTGGGTAGATTAGGCTGAGGAACAACAGGGCAGACTAGGCCGAGGAACAGCAAATGTGGAGGCCGAGGAGTAGTGTGGCAGTTCTGGAAGAGAAGCCAAGTTGTTGTAGGTGCAACGAATATGTTTTAGGGCTTCACAAGTATTGTTTAAGGGTTGGATTGAAGGGTTGTAAGGCCGCAAAGCTTAAGGAGAGATTGACGCTATTTTAGGGCAGTGTGGTGAAGGTTTGGAGGGACGCTGAAAGCTACAGCAACTGTTGTGTGAGACCATAGCCAACAACTAGATAAAGCATTGTAGGGTGATGCCCTAACCAGTGATGCAGTGTAGTAGTGCAGTGTCATGGACAACAGTATGGCAAGTCTATTAGACAGCAACAAAGGTATGCTAAGGCAAAGAGCATGGACAGCTTGGCAAGCAAGCAAACATGGAATGGCCATGTCACTAACAGTGGGACAGCATTATGCTAAATAGGACAGCTGGCTACATGGTGCTGCTAACTGGTACAGCAAAGTAAATGGGATAACAAGTGACTAGTGCAGCAAAGATGCATGGGACAGCAGGATACATAACGCTGCAAAAATGCATGGGATGGCAAGCAAACTTGGAATGAACAGTGGGATATTTGTATGCCTCATAGCACAGTAGTGACTAGCATGGTACAACAATGGACAGCAGTGCAGCATCAGGTGTAGTAGTATGAAGTGCACAGCATGGTCACAAGGTCCAGCATTGTGATGATGGGTGCAGCATGGTGCAGTACGGTGAGATGCAGCATGATGACGAGATGCAGCACAATGACAGGTGAAGGAGTCACCTTGGAGAATCAATTGAAGCAGCATGTCTTCAACTGATCTCATGTATCATCTTCTTAAGAAATGATCTATGCTCTTATCTAGATAAGTCAAAGTGTTGACTTCTGTTGTAAATGTACTATCTCTCTCTCTCTCTCTCTCTGCTGAACTATTGAAGAACATATAAGAAGAATTGATCAAGGGTTTCCCCACATTGGGGTTTGTCTCTGGCTAGCGCCGCATCTTGTGTCTTCTTGTCTTGGCTTGTCTTCTGCGATTTATGTTTATGTTCTATCTGCAATTTACTTTAATGTTGATGTGATTGCTAATCTGGAAAAGATATTGAGCAAACTGTGAAAATTGAAATAAATTGCTTTAAGCATAGAACATACCTAAAAATAACAGGCATCCCTATAACCATTCGTCTCACATCGGGTAGAGCCTTATAATGAAGGTGGGCAAACCTCCAGTGTCATAGTTCAGACTGAAGAGATGTGTCGCAAGACATGACTCCCAATGAACTTCCTCCAACTTGATATAATGAGTCAAATGAAAACCCAAGAGTGAAAGCATCTTTAAAATTCTTTTTCCACACACATACCTTGCCATCGATGAAGGCCACCTTGTAGCCTTTGTCTTCCATTGCCGAAATGGACACCAGGTTCTTCTTGAGATCAAGTACATATAGGACTTCTTGCAAATGGATCATGTTACCCTGATTTAATTGAAGAGTAACATTCCCTACACCCTTTACAGGATAGGTAGAATTGTCTCCAAGAATAATCTCCAAGTTTGTCTCCTTCTCTATTAGATTAGAGAAAGCTTCCTTGTAACCAGTGAAGTGCCTTGAGGCACACTATCAATAAGCCAATTGCCCAACAAATCCGAAGGAGAGGTAGTGGAGAGGGTCGATATAAAATAGTATTCATCTTGCTTATTGTTGAAACATTTGATTCATACCTAGAGTTCCTTACTTTCTTGGAGGGTTGACCATTTCCTTGATTTCTTGCATTCCTCTTTCCTTTGCCATTGAACCTTCCATTCCTTTGATTGTGGTTGGAGTTGGCTTGGGAGTGATTTTGATCATCGTCATGTGATGTGTCCTTTCTATATGAACACTCCCTCGCATAGTGGCCAAATTTATTGCAAACAAAGCATCTTCCCTTCCTTCCACTCTTCGATCCAGTCTTTCCTTTGAAGTGACCTTTTGACCCAAAATTATTTCTCCTTTTGTCATGAGAGGAGAAAGTAGTGGGGTTGTCTTTGCTTGAAGGCATTTCTTGCTCCACCATCCTTGTCTCTTCTTGAATGTTTCTCGACATCAATTCTTCAAATCCCGGAATTCGATCATTGTTGAGAAGAGTGGTTCTAAATACATACCATTCGAATGGGAGCCCTCCAAGGGTAGTGATGGTTAGTTCCCTATCAGAAATGACTTCTCCAATTGATAGGAGATCATTCTTTATCTCAATGATCCTTAAGAAGTAGGATTGAATATCTTCATCCTTGCCCTTCTTAATATCCTTAGACTTATCTTTTAGGAACAAAACTTGACTTGCATCACTAAATTTAAACAAGCTTACCATTCTGTTGTAGATCTCCTTGGAGGTGTTCAACTCAGAAATGTAGGCCACCAGACACTTGTCAATTGAATCTCGAATGATCTTCTTTACTTTGACTTCACCCCTAGTATATTTGTTCCTTGTAGTAGTCAGTGCATTTGATGGAGGCTCTGTAATTCTACACCTAACATGGTCCAACACTTCCTGCTCTTCCAATGTCAGATCAAGAGACATCTTCCATCCGTGATAGTCAGACTTCTCACGAAGCTTGTCTTCGGCAGGGAAGTGTAATGAGGAACCCATGAATCCTTTTTACTTTTTCCAACTGTCTTCCGTGATTTCTCTTGCTCTTGTTTGGGCTTTGTCTTCACCTCAGCTCTAATACCATGTTAAATTATGGTATGTTCTACGCTTAAGAGAAATTTACTTCAAATCTTCTTATTAGCCCAATATCAATTTCCAGTATTGCAATCACATCAACATGATAGTAAAATGCAGATAGAACATAAATGTAAATAACAGAGGACAAGCCAAGACAAGAGACACAAGATGTGGCACCAGCGAGGGACAAACCCCAATGCGTGGAAACCCTTTGATCAATTCTTCTATATTCTTCAATAATTCAGCGAGAGAGAGATAGTACAATATCACAAATCTGTGATTTTACAACAGCAGTAGTGTAATCCAAATCATCAAGGTCAAAGATGGTCAAACAGCTCCCAAGTGACCTCAAGACAAACTAGGAGAACTCGGCCTCCAACAGCAATAGATAGCAGCCTAAAACAGTGCTCAAAACATGGTCAAACAGCAGTCAACATATCAGCGCCTGCAGTCAGCCCTAACCAGTCAACGCTGGCCAAAACTGTGGTCAAACAGAGGTCAACGAAGGCTGATCTGAACTGCGGTTTGCAAGATAGAGGCTCCCCACACAAATCCACAGTCAAGGGTATCCTCATGCTGGTCAATGTTGTCCTCTAGCACCTCAGTCAACCCAAGTCAAAGTTGATGTACCTTTCTGCATACTCCTGCACCAAAGACAAAGCTATTGCTCCTAATTGTGTCCTCCTTCCCACATGAGAGAGAGAGACTCCTCCTACGCATACCCAAACAAGCTAGGAGAGAGAAGAGATGTGGAGATGAGATGAGTGACATAATGCCACGTTGAGGTTTAGTTGGGGTGTGAAACACTATTTTACTTGCTGGCCGACCTTGACAAATTGTCAAGAAATACAAATAAATTCATATCTCCATGAATACATGTCGGAATCGAATGATCGTTAGATCAATCCTACACCTCTCTATGAGACGAATCCAAGAAAAATATCAGTTGCCATAGATAAGATGACCTACATGGAGTTTGACCCTAGTTGCCAATTTTAACAATTAGTGATTGGTTTTTAACCCAATTTTATATCCATTTTTATAGCACGTTGTTATGTTTAGATACAGATAGATTTGAAAAAATGTATTTATGTACATGTATTTCACATATACACTTTTATTTTTAGAAGATTGTAATTAAGTAGATGCTAGAAACTTGTTGTAGGTTGTAATCTTTTTTATAAAGACAAGATCTGTAGAATGAAGAAGGGTTGGAATCTTTTGAAAGAAAGCCTTTTTATGTATTGTGTGTGCATGTAATCATCTAATATTACAGCAGTTTATGTGAGCAATTTGCAAAAATTCTTGTGTTTGCAATTCCCTATACGTTTCTAAGTTTCATATCTTCTTCAATATTTGAATACCAGGTTGTTGACTTGGAATTCATATCTTTGTGCTCCAAATTCTTTTATTCAGTTATTTATTACTTGTTTTTCACCTAAAGATCACACTAATTTCTTTACTATTCTCTGATTTCCCAAACTTGTCAAAGGAGTTGTTGCTATCTTGCTTTTGTGATATTTGCTCACTGAACCTATGATTTATATAAAACTGATTGGGTTAGACTTTATGCCCAATGGTGAAGTTTTTCTACAGACCAACCAACCTTAGTTTCTTTCTCAATTAATCTAGCCATAGAACATATTACAAACCTTTTACCACTATGACCTTGGGTCGTTGAGTTTAGCGAGAGATCCCTCTCCAAGTTGAAGGGTCAGCTTTCAACCTCAAAGTGGTTTGAGGTACCTTATAATTTTTCCCCACATCCAGGGTTTTCTCTAAGTGATAACAGTGCCCCAGCTTCAGAATTTCAGCCTTTACTGCAGATCTGAAATTTTCGGCCACCAAAAACTGCTACTGTAGCCACACATGTGAGCTCAATTTAGCCTTCCAAGGCCTCCCAGCAACTTTGCTTGCTTTTCTTCCTGGTCTAGGGCTAGAATGTGACAGTAGGCCCTTCTTCCAACAACTTTGATCGTCTTTGTTGACTTGGAATTCATATCTTTGTGCTCCAAATTCTTTTATTCCGTTATTTATTACTTGTTTTTCACCTAAAGATCACACTAATTTCTTTACTATTCTCTGATTTCCCAAACTTGTCAAAGGAGTTGTTGCTATCTTGCTTTTGTGATATTTGCTCACTGAACCTATGATTTATATAAAACTGATTGGGTTAGACTTTATGCCCAATGGTGAAGTTTTTCTACAGACCAACCAACCTTAGTTTCTTTCTCAATTAATCTAGCCATAGAACATATTACAAACCTTTTACCACTATGACCTTGGGTCGTTGAGTTTAGCGAGAGATCCCTCTCCAAGTTGAAGGGTCAGCTTTCAACCTCAAAGTGGTTTGAGGTACCTTATAATTTTTCCCCACATCCAGGGTTTTCTCTAAGTGATAACAGTGCCCCAGCTTCAGAATTTCAGCCTTTACTGCAGATCTGAAATTTTCGGCCACCAAAAACTGCTACTGTAGCCACACATGTGAGCTCAATTTAGCCATCCAAGGCCTCCCAGCAACTTTGCTTGCTTTTCTTCCTGGTCTAGGGCTAGAATGTGACAGTAGGCCCTTCTTCCAACAACTTTGATCGTCTTTGTTGACTTGGAATTCATATCTTTGTGCTCCAAATTCTTTTATTCCGTTATTTATTACTTGTTTTTCACCTAAAGATCACACTAATTTCTTTACTATTCTCTGATTTCCCAAACTTGTCAAAGGAGTTGTTGCTATCTTGCTTTTGTGATATTTGCTCACTGAACCTATGATTTATATAAAACTGATTGGGTTAGACTTTATGCCCAATGGTGAAGTTTTTCTACAGACCAACCAACCTTAGTTTCTTTCTCAATTAATCTAGCCATAGAACATATTACAAACCTTTTACCACTATGACCTTGGGTCGTTGAGTTTAGCGAGAGATCCCTCTCCAAGTTGAAGGGTCAGCTTTCAACCTCAAAGTGGTTTGAGGTACCTTATAATTTTTCCCCACATCCAGGGTTTTCTCTAAGTGATAACAGTGCCCCAGCTTCAGAATTTCAGCCTTTACTGCAGATCTGAAATTTTCGGCCACCAAAAACTGCTACTGTAGCCACACATGTGAGCTCAATTTAGCCTTCCAAGGCCTCCCAGCAACTTTGCTTGCTTTTCTTCCTGGTCTAGGGCTAGAATGTGACAGTAGGCCCTTCTTCCAACAACTTTGATCATCTTTCAACAAATAGAGAATCTCAACCTTGAAGCAACAAAGCCTAGCCTTCCTTCTTCGCATGTGTGAGATAGAATTAGCCCAAAAATTCTTCCTTCGTCCTCTTCCTTCTTCGCTCACCTTTTTTTTTGCTCCTCCTTTGCTTGAATGAGATGTGAAATGAATGTGTCTCAAGGGGTCGAGTTCTCTCCTTTATATAGGCTTCTCAAGGTAGACGTGGCTCCTTAAAATAGGTTGACTTCTCAGCTGCCAGGCCGACTTGGTCTTGAAGAATATTTTGACACTTTTAATTACAAAAAATAATTTTCTTGACAAGTTACAATGTGCCCGATGGGATCTTCAACTTATGACAATGATTATTTTGACTTCTTCACCTAGAACAAACCCTAAAAGCACTCAATGGGTGCTTGACCTCTAAAATAAAAGACTTTGAGCATGAAGCCCATGCTCCAAAAACAATAATAATTTTTCTTTCATTTTGCAAAATACAAGAATCAAAAGTACATTTCATATTTATGAAGACCGAACCTAGTTACACATTCTTCAACATTAATTACTTTTTTGTTTGTCAATTTATCATCATTGATGTAGTAGTAAGTATTGGTTGTATCATTGATAATTGTTTGTAATATGTATACTATATGATTGACTTTTTATCATCATCATGTAAAATGTTTGTCTCTAAATTGAATCTTTCCTATATTTCATTTTTTGTGTGTAATTCACTAATTTATTATACATATATATTATATATTATATAATATATAAGATATAATAACTGTCCCCCGTGTCATGTTCTGGGGGTCATCGTGTCACATGTTAGATACTCGTACTTTTGTGTCCTCCATGTCACATGTCATTGTGTCAGGTAACCTAGATTATCACTCGAGATTGTTGCATTGTTTGCCATGAAGCAAAGACTATCAACCTGTTTTCTGGAAATCTAAAGTGGCTTGAGATTTGTGGGGGTGGGTTCCTTTTAAATAGCCTTTCTTTTTGTTAGCCCTCTTCATTGGAAAGGAATCATCTTGGGAGACTGGTAGATGATCAGATAGCATGGCAAAGATATTTGAAAGACCATAAAGTTGACAGGAGTTTCCTTTTAAAGCAAAAGAAGATGTGAGGCATATTCAGTGTGGATACCTCCCCTTTCATTTTGGGGGAGAAACAACATTCGGGGTAGAGTTGACAACTAACATTTCAGACAGAATGGAAATTTTTTGTAAGGGTGTGTATTCTCTTGATATTGGGGCGTTGAGGCAGAGATATTGGCACTCCTTGTCCATGTCGGAGAGGATAGTCTGTCTAATCACAGCCTAGCTCATTAATGTGTACTTTGATACACACTCTTTTCTATTTCTTTCTGCAGTGATACAAGATAGAACGCATTTCTCACCCCAAAAAACACTATTTCAAGAATATAAAACATACAAACCATTGAAGTGTAGAAATTAAGATATACAATGTATACATTTGGCATCATTTTCGCCAAATTTCATGAAGAGAGATGAATATAGTAACAAACCCAAAGCTTAGCAAGATGTACTGCACCTCATAAATACAATCACCCAAGTATGCTAAGGAGGCTGCATTATAGATAGCTCGAGGTCTCGACACTTCAGGGGCAGGAGGTAGCCATGTTTCACCATTAGAATATAAGGTTGTTGTGATCCCTGTTGAGATCAACAATTTGTAGCGAAATAAGATGATATAATCAATTTTACATCTTCAATATGGAAAAGGAAAACGCATAACATGCAAATATTCCTTGCATGTTAGGTGCATCTTTGCAAAACGCTATCAACACCAAATTAGATTGTAAGCTTTGGGTGCTAAATAAATTATGATATAAAACATATAGAAATCCACACGAAAAGACAGTCAGACTTTTCCAATTTAAGGTATTCAATCTTGTTGAGGTTGTAACTTGTTCATACATATCAGCATATCACATTGGACAAAAATCTTTGACGGTTGGAATAGGTGAAAAATGATGGAATTTCCATCAAATTTCAAAGCCACAATAGAAGAAAGAAAAAGCATCAATTGTGACAAAAATGGAGTGAAGACAAAAATATAATTTTCAGTATTTTATGAATCTAGCTGAAGTAAACAAACCAATCACAAATATTTTCTCACATAGCAAGCACTCAAAATAAATTAGTGCTACAGAAAGATGCTAACAAATAGCCAAAAGATAATTCCAATGCTCACCATTTATAGAATCTTTACCCAAACTAATTGCAGTTTATGCAAGCTGCATACAATCTTATTTCATCAAAATTTCATGAACTAGACCTACTCAACTAGTTTAGTAAATTGTATTTCTAGTGTAGAGATGTTTCAGATATTGATGTGGCACTGCTGGCGTGGAAACCAGCATACAATATGGGCATTATTTTCTAACATCCTCTTAGTGCCCATCTATTTTTTCTTTCACAAGGCATCTCCTTAAACCTTTCACACTTGCCCATGCTTGATGTCTCAGTGGAAATATATGCTGGCTGATCTTGAGACCTGCAACAAATCAATTCAATCCCCTTGTTCTGCCCTTACTCTTTGAAGTAGTGATAATGAATATCAATATTTTGCTCCTGGCATGAGGCAATGGATTCTTTGAGTTGTATGGCACTTTGATAATAACAAAAGAGAGGTGAGTGAGACTTGGATTTGTTGTAGGTTCAAATCACCAAAAATCCTTCTCCTGAACAATATTGCTTAACACATTAATTGTTTCTTTATACTCTACTTTTGTAGAGGACAATGCAATGGTTAGTTGCCTTTTGCTATCCCATGAAACTACCACTAACCCATGTTGAATGAATAACCTACAATAGATTTCGTTTCATCTATGAAACCTGCACAATCTGAACCTGTGTGACCAAACAACTTAAAGTTAGCATGGTTAAAACCATAGTATAATGTTCCATTGACATATTTTAAGACTGTTTTTGTTGTGTTTCAATGAATGCCTTTCATACATTACAATATAATGTCAACAGCATAGCTTAAATCTAGCCTGATAGTGAAAAGGTAGATAAGTCTCACTTCCAGATGACTACACAGTGTTTGAATCTTCATGACCTGATAACTTCATACTTGTTTCAATAAGAGTTGGTATGCCAGTTCACAATCAGCCTTGCTAAACCTCTTTAGTATCCGTTGTGCATATTTAATCAGGCCGTAAGGCTGTCCTTTTACTACTGTATATCCACTCCTTGATAATAATGAAGTAATTGCAAATGTCATTTCAAAGGCTTCATGCAGCTTATCTTTTAACTAGTTGAAGCATTTTTATTGTACTCCCTACAATGATGAGGCAAAACACATATGATATATATATTTTTTATTGAAAAATATGTTAAAAAATATAGTTACAAAATGCAGAATAAAAGATGTAAAGGTATATACAATGGAGATCACAAAGCTAAAATAAATCAGAATACTCAGCTGGATCCTGTTAATCAAGGTTGTCATTGATGTCAATATGGTATTGACCAGGATGACAAATATTCTTGAGGTGCCAAATGATGTCATAACTCTTGAATTTGTCAAGACACAAATACAGTTTCAATCATGTATCTCGATGATCATAATGAAAGACTACCATATCACTGTACTTGATGAAGGTCTAGAAGACATGCATTGGATGACTGGACTATGATGACATGTTGGAATTTCTAAGTCTAACCCATTAGAAACCCTTCATGTACTTTCTAATTTATTTCTGCCTACTTGTTCTGATTAATTAACAAGTTATTTACCATATAAATACTGAAAATAAATACAAGTACATGCTCAACACATTACAGATCATCAACTGAAGAAAACAAAACAAGCACACAAGTGACACCATTGTTTTTGGACCAATGTCCCCAGAAAAACCCAATGCGGGAAAACCGGTGCATCTATCTGAGGGTTTAATTATTAAGCAGTTTCAAAATACAATCTGGGTGCCAAAACCGGCTCACCCAACAAAGAATAATCTCGACAGTAGTACCTCTCAATTGGAGACAAATGTTCTGGATGAAACCCTGGATAAACACTCCGACAGTTCCCAGCTCTAATCTGCCCCAAGAAAACCCTAACGTCAGCCTCTAGGACTATGTCAGCCCTTTCTGGCCCAGCGTCACCCTAGCTCGCCCTGGGTCAACCTCTAGAGGCACTGCATCAACCCTTAGAGCCTCTGCGTCACCCACGCTGGCTCTTTGAGGCACTGCGTAGCTCCTGGCTACCTTTGCGTGAGCCTTGGCTGCCTCTACGTGAACCTCTCACTAGCTCTGCGTCCCTCTCTCCCGGCTTCTGTGTTGATCCTCCTGGTACTATCTCTGCCTCTCTGCTTTTGTATTCACTGCCTCTCAGCTTCAACTCTGATCACTCTTTCGACTTCCTTAGCAAACCCTACCCCAAAAAATCGAAATCTTGATCAACTCAGTGTATTCTCCAAGTGACCCACAAGCCTCCTCTTATACTTTTCTCGTTGACAATACAACGGCCGAGATTAAGTCCCTAATCAACGGCTAAGATTGATTCCTGCTTGATCCATGACTTTTGGACCATTCTAACACAGTTTTATATTAATACACATTAATATTTTATTTTCCCTAAGTTTAGACTAAGGGACTCCATTAAAAATATTAATTATTTTAATATCTCTCAAATTGTTTAGAATCTGCCAAAACCATTTTTGGGTATTGGAGATCTCATGTGCTTTAGCCTCTCCATGAATTGTCGTGGCTAGAGCACATCAGATGCTACCCCAAATCAACATGACATGTCTATGATAAAAGACTACATGATGACTTATGTGGACCACACTTGATGATTTGACAATAAACTTCAAATGATGTGAAGTTTGATGTCCTTACCTCCGTGATCCTAATAATGAAGACTACATAATGATGGTGACCCTATGTTGAAGAAGATAAGGGGATGAATAAGGCAATCAAGCACATGATGATGGTGACTCTATGTTGAAGAAGGCACGGACATGATTATGAAGACAACCAATGAACAAATCAAACCATGGAGAAGCCCAACACTCAAAGGCATTCTGCCCTATCTCCATTTCTACACTAATAAATCATCAGTCACATTATAAAATATTTTTTACTACCTTAGAGGCAAAATTCCTTTATGACACCTACACCATCTTGAACAACATAATTTTTCCTTTCCAACGAGCTATTACTTGGCCCAAAACTCCAAGCGGTTTGGGAGATATAGATTTTTTAAGTGAAGGTTATTATTCTGAACAGTGAGTCGACCTATATTGGCCCCTCATGTCAGCCTACCTATGAGACATCTCTCTTCGCTTGTTCAACTATAAAAACTCTATAAATATGGGATGTTCAACCTCATTTTGATCCATAAATTCGGCATAGATTCACAAAACAATCAGAAAAAGGTTCACATCTCATGAACACTGATTAAGGAGGATTAAAGCTCTCAAATTATACTTCTGGACCTCGGGCTTCAAGAATAGAACTGTACCTTCACTTCATTGTGCCTCGCTGTTCTCGGACTAAGTGCAGTCATTGCTTATGACTGTGGCAGGGTATTAACCTTCAGAAGCATACAACTACGGATTAAAGGAAAATACCTCTCGGACAACAGTACTTTTAAAGGGTTGAAAACAGTGCAGTGGACTACTTCTCGAATTGATGTCTAGCCCGGTTTGATGGACTATCTCTCGGATTAGCTCGGATTGGAGGACTGTCTTTCAACCCTCATTACAGGACCATTACAGTGACAAAGCAGGATCCGTACCTCATGTCTGTGGTTCCATTCCTTGGGTTTGTAGCTCTATACCTCGGATCTATACTTCAGAGAACTGTACAGTGAATCTAGACCTCGCACTGTAGCTTGAGCTTCAAATGCAACATTCAAACTTCATAATAATTAGCAAC
Organism: Pinus taeda; assembly: GCA_000404065.3. NCBI lineage: Eukaryota > Viridiplantae > Streptophyta > Pinopsida > Pinales > Pinaceae > Pinus > Pinus taeda. The sequence goes on from APFE030957891.1 coordinate 12,921, forward strand.
AAAGTTGTCTCCCATTATTCGGACTGTAGTGACACTTGAACAATGGGACAGTGATTTTGTAGAACCCTCCTTTGTAATGGAAAAAGTGTCCTCAAACACACAATTTTATTAATCAGAAAAGAAATTACATAATAATTTTGCAAGAGTTTACACACACACTCCAACACTTTTGCAATCAGAAGTATGAACTATATATAAGCTTAATTTCCTAACCTATTCTAGTTATGGACTACCTATTAAATTAACAAGTATCCATTTACAATAAATGCAATTCTAACCAATCTACTAACTATACTCCTAAATTGGAGCCTAAGATATGACATTATTCTAGATGTCATATCTTTTACAACAATATTCTATTTCTAAGTGTCTCCAATATTTAATTAAATATTCTATCCTAACTTTGTGAACTATGAATTTTGTATTTTGGATCATCTAACATTCCCCCCTATGATCCAAAGATACATTACAACAGATACCAAGTTCATCTCTGAACTTAGTAAATTTGATCCTGCCAAGTGGCTTTGTGAAAATATCGAAGACCTGATCTTCTGAAGGACAATAAACTAGCTTGATGACATCCTTGGCTATGAGCGATCTAATGTGATGATACTTGGTGTCCACATGTTTTGTTTTGGAATGAAAAACTGGATTCTTGGCAATCTTTATGGCTGACTGGTTGTCGATGAATAATGATGTAGCTTCTACTTGAGGAATGCCCAAATCCTGCAAAACTCTGCGCAACCAAACAATTTCACATGTTGCTTCCCATGCTGATATGTATTTTGCTTCAGCGGAAGAAGTGGCCACTGTAGCTTGTTTCTTGCAACTTCAAGATACTGCAGTTGACCCCGTGTTCATTAAAAAACCGGAGGTTGATGCTCGATCATCAATACTGCGAGCAAAGCCAGCATCTGAAAATCCATCAAGTACAAAGTTTTTAGTATGTTTGTAAAGAAGACCAAAATCTTTTGTTCCTTGGATTTATCGTAGAACCCTTTTGGCTGCATTCCAATGGTTGTCTCGTGGTTCCTGCATAAAGCGTGAAAGAATACTAACTGCATAAGATAGATCTGGTCAAGTCGTTGTCAGATAAATCAGGCTGCCAATCAACTGTCTATAAGTAGTGTTGTCCACCTTCCCCCCCCCCCCCCCCTTCAAATTTTGAAAGTTTCAAGTTTTGTTCCATGGGGGTAAGAACGAGCTTGCAATCCTGCATTCCAAATCGTTGAAGAACTTTTGATGCATACTTACTCTGAGAAATAAAAATATGATGTGGACGTTGGAATACTTCAACTCCAAGATAGTAGTGAAGTAATCCCAAATCTGCCATCTTAAATCCTACATGTAACTCCTTTTTCACATGTACAATATGATCATCATTGTTTCTAGTAATGATCAAATCCTCTACATACATAACAAGAATCACTAGATTTTTACCCTGTTGACGTACATACAAAGTATCATTAGATTCACTTCGTTGAAAGCCAACTTTCCAAAGGTATTCATCCATTTTGGCATACCAAGCTCGTGGAGCTTGTTTTAACCCACATAAAGCCTTAATCAGTTTACAGACTTTATGTTCTTGCCCTTCAATTTCAAAACCTGGTGCTTGTGTCATATATACATCTTCCTGTAAATCTCCTTTGACGAAAGCACTCTTTATATCCATCTGATGGACTTTCCATCCTTTTTGTGTTGCTAATGCGAGTGTTAAGCGAATGGTGTTCCATTTTGTTGTTAGAGCAAAAGTTTCCTCATAATCAATGCCTTCCTGTTGCACAAAACCCTTAGCCACAAGTCTATCTTTGTACAAGTCGATTTCTCCATTTCCGTTGTACTTAATTCTGTAAACCCATTTGCATTCGATGCGTTTAACACTTTGAGGACAATCAACAAGTTTCCAAGTGTTGTTGTCTTGAACTGCCTGATATTCTTCAACCATAGCTTGTTGTCATTCTTTATATTTTACTGCCTCTTTGTACGTGGAGGGTTCAGTAAAATCATTCGTGATCAACGCAAAATTTCCTTCATTCATGGTTGACCCCCTTGTTCCTGTTTTATTTTTCTCATCGGGCCTTACATCTTTCAAAAGTTGAACAACCCATTTTGGCAATTGATATTCACTTGTTTGATATTCTGAAAAGTCACCATCATTATAAAGAGGATTAATGTAAACAAAGGTACGTTGATCAACTTCAGATGGACTGGATGAATCATCTTCAGAGGAAGGAAAATCAAGTTCATACCAATTTTGTGAATTTGGTTGAATTTGAATGTTTCCTTTCCTTTCATCTCCTTTTGTTTCCAATTTTTGAAGAAGATGTTCTATTTCTTCAGCACTCTCAGTTTCATCAAAAATTACATCTCTACTGACAATAAATTTCCCATTTGACAGAAGCTTGTACCCTTTCTTCTCATCCAAATATCCAATCATTGTGCATTTCAAACTTCGTGAGTCAAGCTTAGTTCGTTTTTCTTTTGGAACTAAGACATAACACACCGAACCAAAAACTCTAAGGTGTTTAACTTTAGGTGTGAAACCAAACCATGCTTCATAAGGTGTGATTCCATCCAAAGAATCAGTGAGAGACTTGAGAGACTTGTTCCTTAAGTAAACAACTGTATGGATTACTTCAACCCAATAAATAGGACTTAACTTTTTAAAAGTTAACATAGATCTCGCCATTCCTAACAAAGTGTGATTCATTATTTCTACTACTCCATTTTGCTGTGGAGTGTAAACGTTTGTAAAATGTTGTTTGATCCCATTGTCTCTGCAATAACTTTGGAATTTATTTGAAGTGAATTCTCCTCCATTGTTAGTTCTAAGAGTGCCAATCTTTTCTTTGACTTCATTTTCAACAAGTTGACGAAAAGTTTTGAACTTTTCAAATGCCTCTAACTTATGCTTCAAGAAGTAAACCCATGTCATTCTGCTGAAATCATCAATAGAGAGTAAGAAATATTTGCAACCTCCTAGAGAAGCTTGCAAGGGTCCACAAATGTCACTATGTACTAATTGCAAACGCCTGTTTGCTCACCATGAACTTGTCGAGAAAGTCTCTCGACTTTGTTTTCCATAAATGCAAGCTTCACATCTTGCATTTTCTTTCTTGAAGGTAGGAAGTCCCTTAACTGTTCCTTGTTTTTGCAGTTGAGAGAGATTGTCAAAGTTTAGGTGTCCATATCTCACATGCCATAATCTGATAGGTGAAATGTTTGTGCTTGCTGCTCCTGCAAAGTCAAAATTCCTTGGAATAACTGTTCCTATCATTCGTAACAGTTTTCCATCTTCATATCTTGTCATCATTGTTTTCATATTATGTTTGATTGAATTAATTTTAACTAGGCCATCCTCCAAAACCACCTAATGTCCAGCTTGTCGGATTGAGACTAAAGACAACAAATTCTTTTTAAAGGTGGGTACATACCATACATTTGAAATCAATCTTTCTCCAATGTCAGGAAGATAAACTTTAACGATACCTTTTCCATAAGGAGTATGTTTTGTATCATCAGCAAGAAAGATTGAACTAAGGTAGTATGGTTGGAAGTTCCAAAAGAAGTCTTGTCGAAAAGTCATGTGTTGAGTTGCCCCTGTATCTAAAATCCATGCATCTTCATAATCACTTTTAAGAAAAGTGGAAACTAATGCTGCTAATTCTGAGCTTTGACTTCATGTGAAGACATATTCTGAACCATCATTGTCTTGATCAGTGGCAAATTGAGTTGTGTTTTGATGGAACTTTGGAATTTTATCAATGGAAGTTCTACAATCTTCTACAAAATGGCCCACTCTGTTACATCTTCTGCAGACAATTTGATTCAAGTCTCTGCCTCTTCCTTGATACTATCCTCTGCCTCTGCTTTGACCTTTGCTTTGAGTTTGCCCTCTGCCTTAACTTTGACCTCTTCCTTGATACTATCCTCTGCCTCTGCTTTGACCTTTGCTTTGAGTTTGCCCTCTGCCTTAACTTTGACCTCTTCCTT
>APFE030957901.1:8032-25140 GCA_000404065.3 Pinus taeda
TGGTTGAACCATTGCAAGATCAACCTCATCGATCCTAATGACCTCCCATGGTGGAATAAAATAAATACAAGGGAGTAAGATATCCTTTCAAAATATTGCTCGAAGAAGACCTCAAGTGACAAAGGAACAAGATGATGGATAACTCTTCCCAAATCCTTCGGTGGGTATCAACGGGCGAAGCATCTTCATCCGATAACCAGCTTAGGGGTGTTACCCACTTCAAGGTACAATTTAAATTTGACATTCCTATATTTGAAGGCCAAATAGATGCAAATGTCGTAGATAAATGGTTGAATCTATTCGAAAGATATTTTTCAATCCATAATTTTTCCAATAGGGAAAATATTACTTTTGCACTCGTCAAGGTCACCCTCCACATCAAGGATAGGTGGGAATCCTACTTTGAGCAGAGGGACGAGATGGAAAACTCACTATTTTCAACTACACCTACTTGGGATTTGTCCCAAAATGTTGTCAAGGAAAAGTATTACCCTGTTGGGATCTATGAAGATAAGTACATAAATTGGACCACACAATGATAGGGAAGGGACCAAGATGTGCCGAAGTTGACAAATATTTTTCATACCATTTGCACGAAGTTAGGTATCAAGGATACTGAGCAGAATCTAGTACTCAAGTACCGCGACTTTCTACCGAAATACATCTAGGATGAGATGAAGTTACTGGACATCTCCTCCCTTGGCACCGCATACCGATATGATATCAAGATCAAGCATAAATTTAAACAGAAGAAGCGAGACTTTGGATTTGCGAATCTGAAGCAAGGAAAAGGCGCTCGCAAACTACAAAAAAAGGACAAATCCAAGGTGGGGTGACCCAGGGCAACAAATGGAAATCATTGGTAAATAAAAAAACCACAAAGATAAAGAAGGACACATGAAAGTGGTGCAAGTTCCACAAGAATCTCACTCACAACGCAAGTGAGTGTCGTGCCAAGAAGCCAGTGGTGGCCGAGCTAAAGGCTTCAGAGTTAGATGCATTTTATGACTCTGAGTCAGAAATCGATAAGGGGAATGAAAAAGGGAAATAAATTATCAATGCAGAGACCAGCGCCATCATTGCCACCACCAAGGTCCAGAAGATTGATCCTGAAGATCCGAAGCAGGGGGAGCGTCTCTTCCATTCATAGATGTGGGTGAAGGGTTCGTCAACGTAGTTCATAGTTGACAACGAGAGCCAAAGGAAACTCATCTGGGTTGAGTTCGTGAAGCAATTGGGCCTACTGAAAACACCACATCCACAACAATATGTCATCAGATGGCTCCACCAAGAGTGAGATCTCTGCGTCAATAAATAATGTCACCTGCCTTACAACATCAAGCGCTTCATAGATGAGGTACTGTGTGATGTTGCTCCTCTTGAAGGTTGTGATGTATTATTAGGCCAACCATACTTGTGGAAGCATCATGTTGTGTATAAGTCCATGCCCCACACTGTGATTATCACTTTGGGAAATAATCTATACAAGATACCAGAGGTAGCCCTACCTACTGCCATTTCATTGATCACTGCTAAGCAATGTAGTAAGATCATCTCCCAAACTGAGAAATTTATTTTCTTTCTGATTCACTCTCAAAGTAAGGGGAAGATCATGGCCACATCCATTGTCCCTGGAAAGGGTTCCCCCACGTAGCAGAAGCAGGTGGATAAGGTCATGGACGAATATAGGGATGTTCTCCTCACCCACAGGGGTAAGTTTTCACTATTAGGTCAAGCATTCGATCGATTTGACCCCCAAAGAACCTCTGCCCAATGGGCCAATATACCACCATTCTATTATAGATAATGAAGAAATCAAGCGACATATACAAGAGTTGCTGCAAAAAGGGCACATTCAACCAAGTTCCTCACCTTATGGGAGTCTAATTGTACTTGTATAGAAGAAGGATGGGGTTTGGAGGCTCTCCATTAACTATCAGGAACTAAATAAAATCATTGTCAGTAACATGTATCCAATCCCATTGATTGATGACCTTCTTGACCAGCTCAAGGGAGCCAAGTACTTTAGAAAGATCGATTTGAAGTCTGGCTATAACCAATTTCCAGTAGATCCCATAGATGTGTGGAAAATCGCCTTCAAATCTAAGGAGGGCCTTTTTTAGTGATTGGTCATGCCTTTTGGGTTGATAAATGCCCTAAAACTTTTATGAGCCTAATGGATGACATCTTGCAGCCATTTACCATCTCGTTCATGGTTGTATATCTAGATGACATCCTCATCTTAACCAATAATGTCCCTTCTCAGACACATTTGTAACAGGGTGTTCCTACACAATTTTGCACAATTTTGGCTAAGTAAGAGAACCCATCATTTTCGACTTAGGGACTTAGGAGGCAATTCGACTTAATTTGGTTGCTAGTGGAATGTGGGCGCTACCCACATGGGAAATCGAATTGGCCCATTCAAATAGCTTTGAGGGAAAGTAGAATAGATGGATGGAGGGGCCCACATGAGGTAAGGGAGGCCCAAGGAGTTATAAGGAGGGAGCAACTCTCATTTTGGGATTCATTCATTCATCTTGCACAAAATCACTTCACTGTTCACTCTACTGTTTAGCTGAGTCAACCGACTATTTAGCCACAAATCTCTCAAGCGGGAGATTCAACCTCTACTTCGGGGGACCATCTGTGCCCGCCCTAGAGAGGCAGTTCTATAAGGATTTCAGGAGTTCTGAGGTAGTGACATATCACCACCAACCAACGCAGAGCGAGGAGTGTGTATTTCTAGGCAGCCAGGAAACACGTAGAGGGAGATTGAGGCAAGCAGACCCCTGATTGCTTGTCTGGGAGTTGGGGAGATCAGGTAGCAGAATTAGACCAATGTTCTTGCTGGGTTTTACAGCCAGCTGAGCCAACATTCTAGCAATTCAAATTGTCAGGTTGGGGGACAACGTAGAGGCCACACACCATATTTTCGTGGTACTTGGGAGCAACTGAGTTGGGCCAAGAGATCATCCGGGGAGTCAGGGATTGGATAGCACGGGTGAACTCAAAATTTTGGAGAAGTTTGTAGGTGGATTTACGGGCAGTTTCCAACAAGTTGAAATTGGTAGCTAGAGATGAGGTGAGGCTCCAAGGGGGTTGAAAATCAGAAGTCTAAAAAAGCCAAAATCCTTTATGGGTTTTTGACAAGGATACCAAATATAAATTTTCATACTTTTTTGAGCACCGGAGGTGGGGTTTAAGTCATATATTTGCAACAGACAGTGTAGAATTGTTGGGGATTGAATAGTGCCTTTGGGGGTCGATTTTGTGAAGTCCAAATCGGGCCAAACCATTTCTAGGTTTTTGTGGGTTTTGGCCAAGGAGTTCGAGGTTAAAAGAATATAAATTTCTAGGCAGTTTCAGTGCACCTTCTAGCCATTCGAACTTCAACAAAGCAGTATTTTATGGGTAGCGCAATGCATATTGGTGCAGCAGCTGGGCAACCTTCAACTCAACTATTTTCCTATTTGGGTTTAGTCCTACTTGTCCTTTTAGACAATACAAGGTGCACCATTCAACCATATATAGTATTTGACTTGCATAAATATAATAAAATGATTCAAAAGTTCTCCATTTGCAGCTTTTATATGGGTGTTTGCTCAATATTTCGTTTTTTGTAATTTGTTGCATGTATTATTTGGTTGTTATCGCTTGTATTCCTATTAAGGATCATTACAGTGGTATCAGAGCACATTATTGACCTAGCTGTGAGAAATTAGCCAGAAGATCATGGAAGCTTTGGGTATGAGTGCATAGTGACGGGTGAAACCGGAGACAAACCCATGGCTCAAGGGAAATCCAGTATGCAAAAATTCTGGGGTAGAATTCATTGGGACGATGAGAGGTTAAACCCATCCTCACCCTTACAACAAAGATGTTAGAGGTGAGTAGGTTGTGGGGATGCATCCATATGCATCGTGTGGGGAAATTCAACCAGATCAGGGCACCAAATCTCCCGAAAAGGAGTAGATAGGACAAAGACGATAAGATGGTGAGACCAGGGGACGCTTTTGCTGGCGGAGACCTGGCTTTAGATATCAGGAGCCTAAGGAGGAGGTTGAGAATGATGTTGAGAGCCCAAGGGATGGTGAGGAGCACATCGATATACCTGGTGTGGCGCAAGAGTCACCTTTATTAGAGACCTCTTTGATAGCCCCAGTTGACACCCTGTTGGGGAGGATAGAGCCTACTCATATAGAACCATTTGTTGAGGGGGTGCCATCCCTAGACGAGATATCAACAGTTGCTGAGGTATCTAGAGCCACGACCGAGTTTACAAGTGATAGATGCCCATGACAGTTCCATTAGTTTCAGGCTGACCTTCTAGCATTAAAAAGGAAGGTCGCGTTAGTGCGAGAGGCAATTCTTTAGCAGAACAAGGAGTTGAAGGGCTTGAGAGTAGTTTATGTCGAGTCCACGACCAAATTGACTCACGTTGGGGAGAAGTTGGATTCCCTACAGGTGCAGCTAGAGTGCATGTTGGAGCGTGAGAGCAACCCTCTTCAGACATACATAGGTGGGGTTGGCAGCACTGTTAGGTTACCATGGCCCATTGGAAAGAGGGAGATAGAGCTACCTAGTCAGATTGTATGTATTAACCAGGATAGCGAGATGAGATGACCTGAGTTGCACAACGTTCAACACCCTCATGGCGGGGTTGTTCTATGTGCAAGAGTTTGTGCATTTGATCCCTCTCTTAGGGTTGGGTGGTGAGAGATTATGAGTTGGTACCTGGTGGAGTGGACTCTGGAGATGGTAGTGGACCCAGGTGGAGCTCAACAAGAGTTTCCAGGCACTGGGGATGTTGGAAGCCCAGACTGGCATTAGGATCCGGGAGGGACTATCTATCATTTCCCATGTATATCAGTTGACTACAATTGGATAGTGCAGTTGACCTAGCAGTTGAGCATGCACTTTCACTAGGGCAGTCTTAGTTAGCACTAGTGGCCAACCATTTTATGGACAAACTCTTTTGGTTTTCTTGGTATGGCATTTGTGCACGGGATCACTAGGTGATCAACATACTATGGCAAGAGGTCGTTGGAGGAGGTGGCATTGGCAGGCCACCAGACGGTGCCTTGCATGGAGCTGACGGCTCTTCACTTTTGTGCGGGGCGTAGAGGAGCGAAGCAATGGTGGCATCATTTCTGACACATAGGGAGAGTCACTTCTCAGATCCCTGAGGGGGGATTTGGAGGGAAGATCCATTCATCGATGGGGATAATGATGCGATGGTGGAGGTGATGATACTGATTGGGTGTGGCCTGACACGTACAAACATAGCTCTAGTCCATCATATCCAGGGATATGTGGGAGCATATAGCATTGAGTAGTGATCTACAGGTGGGCATGAAGATGCATGGTGGTGTGTTGTAGTGTGTTGCTTTGCGATGTGGAGTGGGAGTGCCTCACATCGCAGTGATTACATATGGGGAGTGACAGGTGCAGTGACATGGGTAGGAAGTAGGATGGTACTGGATGGCATAACTATAGTCGAGGGTATCCTGCAGTGTACAAGGGTTGGCCGCAATGTATAGTGGCATGTCCAGGAGTACTAGGATGATCGGTGGTATGTAGAGGCGTATGGTGCTACACAACGAGGTCTTGGAGTGTTGCCTCTAGGGACACCCATAAATGGAGATACCAGGCATACCTTTGGGTGTAGTTCAACCAAGATCAATGGGGATATATGAGTGATACTTGATGGTATCCGCGTGGACTCACACTCTTATCCGTCTTCTACGTCACTTACAGGATCGATCAATCTGGTTGTTTCCCTTTGACACTCTGGGCATGAGCAGAAGGGGACGGGGAGCTCACCCAAGATATTTGGATGACACTTGGTGCAATAGAGGGGAGACTTCCCAGCAGGGGCATCAAGTTGCTACACGAGTTGATAGCCACAAGTCGAGGGATGAGGTGATCACCGACAGGGATGACATATCATTCATCATTGATTCTATGCTTGGGGAGTTGGTCACAGGAGATACATGTTTCACTCTTTCCGTAGGGAAAGTCTGGACCATGGATGAGCAGAGGATACCGTGTGCAGCCAGATAGTTGTCTAGTATGTATCCGAGTTCTCGACATTGTATCGACACATTCTCCACGGGGCAGGTAGCCGAACCAGTGGTGATGGTTGGCAAGGGCAGGATGGATCCACATACACTGAGTCGATTACGCATATCAGATACGCATCTATTTGTTGCATTCAAGGGGTAGCTATTTGGCACATGTGGTTTCCATTGGTCATCTGTACTACACAGTGGCAGACACCGTACAACTTAACATGTCTCATATTAGTTCATGATGTATGGAGCCTATATATGGGTGGCATGCAGGGACTAGAGATGAGGGCCAAAGGGATTCCATCAGTTGTCGGGGCTATGCCATAGCAGGTCCGCCTATGGGATTCAAGGATTCAGTTGATCGATAGATCACTCGTGATGAGCAGAGTCATGTTAGAGAGTGATATAGTTCGCTCTTGGGATGACACATGGGGGTTCACAAAGGGTTTCATCATATGGGAAGGCAGACATTCTCTATTGTTGCATAAGTTCAAAGCTATATTTGGATGGGTATGCCTTGGTGCCATGGAGATGCCCAGGCAGGATGTGTCTTGCCTCTTTCAGTATTCCACCATCGAGTTCCAGGAGAGAAAGATACTATCTGCACATGATGGGGAGTATATCATAGTCAGAGTAGTGCAACATCAACATGGTGGCACCACTCTGGGACTAGCAGGGAATTGGGGCGTCACGACTCTTCACAACTCAATAACCTTTAGGGATGAACCGACTACTGCAAGGGGAGATCATACAGGTCTTCCATTGGGCTTTAGTGAGTCACTGATGGAGCAAGGGACTTCTGGTACTTCCACCTAGCAGGATAGTGAGTGGAGCGAGGGGAGCTTCATGTTAGACAAGATGGCCTAGGATCTTGGTATTGAAGGTTTCTTTCATATCAGGACAATGTTGAGTCCAGGGACGATTAAATGGCACATTTAGGACCCTGGCACATGTTACAGTGACAGTGGGGAGCAACAATTAGAGAGGATGCTCATTCAGGCATTGCTTGAGGACAAGCAATTTTTGGAGCGTTGGAAGAACTTGCCAGTGAGGATGCCACCTGGGAGGGTGAGCACATATTGGAGCACCCAGATTTGAGGTTGCTTGAGGGAAAGAAACATTTGGGAGAGGAGTAGTATCATGTCCCTTCTCAAACACATTTGTAACATGGTGTTGCTACACAATTTTTCACAATTTTGGCTAAGGAAGAGATCCCATCATTTTCGACTTAGGGATTTAGGAGGCAATTTGACTTAATTTGGTTGCTAGTGGAATGTTGGGGCCACCCACATGGGAATTCGAATTGGCCCATTTGAATAGCTTGGAGGGAAATTCAAATAGGTGGATGGAGGGACCCACATGTGGCAAGGGAGGCCCAAGGAGTTATAAGGAGGGAGCAACTCTCATTTTGGGATTCATTCATACATCTTGCAAACAAAATCACTCCAATGTTCACTCTGCTATTTAGTTGGGTCAACCGACTATTTAGCCACGAATCTCTCAAGCGGGAGATTCAATCTCTACTTCAGGGGACCATCCGTGCCCACCCTAGAGAGGCAGTTCTACAAGGATTTCAGGAGTTCTGGGGCAGTGACATAGCACCACCAACCAGCGCAGAGCAAGGAGTGCGTATTTCTGGGCAGCCAGGAAACACGTAGAGGGAGATTGAGGCAAGAAGAGACCTGATTGCTTGTTTGGGAGTTGGGGAGATCAAGTGGTAGCATTAGACCAACGTTCTTGCTGGGTTTTACAGCCAACTGAGCCAACATTCGAGCAATTCAAACTGTTGAGGTCGGGGACAACGTAGAGGCGACACAACAGATTTTCGTGGTACTTGGGAGCATCTGAGTTGGGCCAAGAGATCATACGAGGAGTCAGGGATTGGCTAGCATGAGTGAACTCAACATTTTGGAGAAGTTTTTAGGTGGATTTATAGGCAGTTTCCAGCAGGTCGAATTTGGCAACTAGAGCTGAGGTGAAGCTCCAAGCGGGTCGAAAATCAGAATTCTAAACCAGCCAAAAACCTTTCTAGGTTTTTCTGTGTTTTTGACAATGATCCCAAATATAAAGTTTCATAATTTTTTGAGCACTCGAGGTCAGTTTTTAAGTCGTATTTTGCAACAGACAGTGCATAATTACTAGGGATTGAATAGTGCATTTGGGGGTCGATTTCGGGAAGTCCAAATCAGGCCAAACCATTTCTAGGTTTTTGTGAGTTTTTGCCAAGGATTTAGGGGTTAAAAGCATATAAATTTATGGGCAGTTTCAGTGCACCTTCTAGCCATTCGAACTTCAACAAAGCAGTAATTTCTAGGCAACGCAGTGCAGATTGGTGCAACAACTCGGCAACCTTCAGCTCAACCATTTTCCTATCTGGGTTTGAACCTGCTTGTCCTTTTAGACAAGCCCAGGTGCATCATTCCATCATATATTGTATTTGACTTGCATAAATATAATAGAATGGCTCAAAAGTTCTCCATTTGCAGCTTTTATATGGGTGTTTGCTGAATATTTCATTTTTGTAATTTGCTACACGTATTATTTTCTTGTTATTGCTTGTATTATATTAAGGATCATTACACATTCGACCAAGTTCCTCACCTTGTGGGAGCCTGATTGTACTTGTATAGAAGAAGGATGGGGCTTGGAGGCTCTCCATTAACCATCAGGAACTAAATAAAATCACTGTCAGTAACATGTATCCAATCCCACTGAGTGATGACCTTCTTGACCAACTCAAGGAATCCAAGTACTTTAGCAAGATCGATTTGAATTATGGATATAACCAAGTTCCAATAGATCCCATAGATGTGTGGAAGATCACCTTCTAATCTAAGGAGGGCCTTTTTTAGTGATTGGTCATGCCTTTTGGGTTGATAAATGCCCTAAAACTTTTATGAGCCTAATGGATGACATATTGTAGCCATTTACCATCTCGTTCATGGTTGTTTATCTGGATGACATCCTCATCTTAACCAATAACTATGAAGATCACTTGCAACACATTGAGAAGGTCCTTCAAACCCCGCGACAACACAAATTGTGCCAATTTGGAGAAATGCACCTTTGGCATGAGCTAGGTCCAATATTTGGGTTACATCATTGATGAGCAAGGTGTGCATGTAGATCCGTCCAAGATCCAAGTCATTTGGGATTGGCCAACCCCAACCCCTTTAACAGAGCTTCAGAGCTTTTTGGGCGTTGCCAATTTTTATCATAGGCTTGTGTTGGGATTCTCATATCACTTGGACTTTGAATCAAGTTACCAAGGGCAAAGTGAATTAATTTTTTTTTTGTCTAAGTCACAATAGAAGGTGTTGTTGAGTTGAAGCACCGCCTTTCCTCTGCACCAATACCCACATTTCTAGACCTACAAAAACCATTTGAAATTTATACAGATGCCTTTGACTATTCTATTGGTGTAGTCCTCACCCTTTTTAGGGCATCGAGTGGCCTATCATAGTGATACACTTTCCGATACAATTCAGAAATACCCCACCTATGATAAAGAGATGAATTCCATCGCTTAGGCTTTTTAGGAATGGAAAAATTACATTCTAGGGAAGGAGACAGTCATCCACACAGATCACCCACCTATTAAGTTTATATAGACACAAGGGAAGTTGCAGAACGATCGCCATCAAAAGTGGTCCACATATCTGCTACAATTCCACTTGAACATTAAATACAATAAGGGAAACACCAATCATGTTGCAGATTGCTTCAGTCGGCCCCTAGTTTCAACACTCACCATTGTTCTTAACTCTTGTGGCCACGAGACCTCTAGATGGCCACAACTATATAAAATTGATCCAGAGCTCGCCACCACATACCCAATGCTAGCGGATAGTAAGCAAGTTCCAGACTTCCACCTCCAGGGTGCATTATTATGCTACCTGGGCCACCTTTGTGTTTCTTCAAGCGAGCATGCCAAGCCGATTTGGGAGGCGCACTACAGTTGGGCCGCAACACTTTATTTTAGAGAAAGTTATGGTTGTACTACATAAGTATTTTTATTGGCCAAATATCCAACAGGATGTTGGAAAATACATTAGATCGTGCACTGCCCGTGACATCGCCAAGCCAACCATTAAGAATCAAGGCTTGTATACTCTTGTACCTATTCTAGCTAGCTCTGGGAATCCATATCCATGGACTATATGTCTGACCTTCCTTCTACCAAGCATGGAAATGACTGTTTATTTGTGGTCGTCGATAGATTTTCTAAGATGGCCATATTGGTTGCCTACAAGAAGAGTATCACCGCATAAGCCACTACCAAACAATTCTTTGATTGAGTGTGGGTACATTTGGGGTCTTGCAGACCATTATATCACATTGTGATAGTAGGTTACTAAGCACATTTTGGTTGAGCCTTTGGTCATTGTTGGACACCAAGCTCACCAAGTCAGTTGCATTCCACCCCTAGACTGATGGCTAGACAAAGGTCGTCAACATAATGATCGTGCACATACTGCACATGTACAACTCCGAGCATCCACAAACATGGGACAAGAGTCTTCCCTATGAGCAACACACCTATAATAGAGCTCTCCATAGCTCGATTGGCCATATCCCCTTTGAAGCAGGCCTGAAATTTAAACCATTATGTCCCCTTGATATCGCACTACCTTTTGCAACTACACAGGAAATTTTTTCCCATTTTTAGTCTGAAGTTGATAAAGCCACAAGATTTATTGAGTGAATTCAACACATCTACCAATAGGTTCATGACATCTTGGAGAAATCCAATTCCAAGTACAAACAACGACATGATCAACATTGGGCGCCACACAATTTTTAGGTGGGAGATAAAGTTTCATTACATATGCAGAAAGAATGCTTTGCCAGAGCCCATCGGTAGCTTCAACCACTCTGATACAGGCCTTACACTATCACCAAGGCTGTGGGAGACAATGATTTTGACCTTAGTATCCCCCCATTCAGTGGTTTTCACCCTATATTCAATGTGGACTACCTTCAACCATACTTTCCACCATTATTGGACACATCAAACATTGTTGAGCAATTGAAACCAACAAAGCTCAACCCAAACTATATTGAACAAGCCATAACCGATCATATCATGAACACACAAATCAAGAACACTCGCAACAGAGGACCCAACTGTATCGAGTTTTCAAAGCTGGCTAGCTCTTGCATTAAGGCAAGTGGCTCACCAGGGACCAAGTTCAACAAAAGTTTCCTCATCTCATGGAGGCACTCAATGCAAAGGGGACCATTGCTTCCTAAGGGTGGAGGATTGATCCAGGTAGATATTAGTGGTCACCCTCCTTTTCCACTTGGACCCCCAATAACGTTTCTTTCTGTTTACGCACATTTTACTATTTTTGGCAGTTTTTTGGGTCCTGAATTTTCAGATCCATTTTGAGGTCCTAAACGACGTTTTTTTTTTTTTTTTTTTTTTAAATGAGCAAACCCCATACATATTTCAAAGGTAGGGGTTTGAATTCAAAAGTTGTAGTCCTTGGATATATATTTTTAACAAGGTATCATACACGTCAAACAAAGATCGTATGCCAAAGTTATGACCCCGAGAAGTTGACATACCAACTAACCCCAATGGGGCCCACAAACTTTTGGTGCTTCATCTCCTAGGGTTAGGTTTTTGGATGTTTAGGGCTTTCCCTTGTTTCTCAATAATAAAAAGGCCTTTGAGCCTCATTGTAACCTAGTTCAAAGGCATGTCGCCGCCACATCTCTTCTCAAAGATAAGCTACCATTGACTGAGCTAATTTATTTCCATTCTGCATGTAAACAATTTTCAGTATTTATTATTAATGAATTGAAGTTCAATTTTCTCTGTACCTCTGTGTTTATGTTTGCAGCTGTATTTCATTTTGTTCCTGCATAAATTTGGATCATAGACCTACTTTATACTCCATTTTGTCTACTTTATCCTCATTCTAGCCTAAAAGTGCATCAACATGGTATTTAAATCATTTTCTCTTAAATCATTATTTTTTGACAAAATTTATGCATTAGGAAACAAACCTAACAAGGAAATTACCATAAAAGGGGATTTTTTTTTTTCTGGTAAATACTTGTTTATGAGCATATGTGTAGGACAACTGGGTGAATTCTAGAATATGGGTTTTATTTCTTGGGAATGCTAGATGGGTTCCTTGGGAACCACAAATGGATGAATACCTCTTAGTTCTCTAAAACATGACTCACACGTGCATGGTCAATACTTGGTCAACACAACCTATTTGCAACTAAGTACTATGTTTTAGCCTAAAAATCATAACTATTTTGATTTCTGAGAGATTTCACTTAATTTCAAGGCACACCAAAGGTAGAGCTCAACCCAATTAGTTGTCTTAAAAACCATTTTAGCTTATGGTTAAAGCTCCCATAACATTTCATTGCCAAAACTTTATATATAAATACCCAAGTATGTAAGGACTTTTATAAGTTTGTAATTCTCCTATTTTAGTCTTTAAGGAATTTTGGCTTTAGTTTTAGATCTCTATGGTTGTGTTATAGTTTGGACATGTTTCTTTCATCAATACATGAAGTTGATTGTGTTTTCTTAACTAATAGTCTCAAAAGTGTGTGAGATAGAGTGTGGAGGGCCCCCTAATCTCAGTATATGCGCTTGTTTTCCACTTGTTATGTGTAACTATATATGTTGGTGTATTTTCATATGTTTTCTTCTATGTTTATGCAAGCAAACTAATATTTTCATGAGATCCGAGTTATCTTGTTCATATTTCTAATCTCATGAGAATCAAGATATCTTGTTTATAATTCCCAATTTCATGCTTGTAGTTATTGATACTTATTTATATTTTTTTTTTGTTTATATTGCAACCTTATTATTTTAATTCTAACAACCTTTGATCACCTTATTTCTATTTAACATTTTCTACCTTTGATCACCTTATTTCCATTTAGCATTTTCTGCCACCGGCGGATATTCGTAATTCTCAGACTCTTTGTCAGAGAAACGTGACCAACAAAAAGTTAAAGTACTGTGTTTATTTAGATATTTTGAATATCGAAAATTTACCCAATTTTGACAGAAACCATGGACCTTGATAATGGAGTAAAAAACCAAAAGATTGGGTAATCTTTTACTTACATTCATATATACATACATATATATTTGTGGTGATTTTATATTTTTATTGATTTTGTATTTTAATAATTATTATTTAGAAAAAACATTTTTATAATATATAATAAAATATTTTTTTAATAAAGAAAAATCAGATTTTTTATATATATTTTAACTTTATTTTTTTATTTTATTTTTTTAATTATTTTCGTAAAATATTTTATAATACAATAAATCTATAAATTATGGCATTAAAAATATGTTGAGGCAGTTATCCATATGTATTATCTTGTGCAAAAAGTGTAATAGACGTTAAAGTTATGGTCTAATCAAATGTTTGAAAAGTTAGTTTTTAAAATAATATTGAAAAATAAATATTTATTTTTCGAATTTAAACATTATAAGTTGCATTTGATTAATGTTAAATTAATAGTGCGTCAACAGATAAACAGATTATTAGAGTCCTCCCTGCCAAGAACTAATAATAACAAAAATGAAATCTTATTAACCAATAATTAATAAAATGTAACTTAATTATTTTATAATTTTTTAATTACTTTTATAATAAATATTATTAATTAGCAAGTTCAAAATTAATCAATATTTGTTGAGCTATCTTTTGGTGAAAATCATGAGAAACTTTTTGTTGACGCGTTTCAAACCATCTAGTGTGGTCCATCATCAGGACAAGATGATATTGTCCTAACGATGAACCACATTAGATGCATGATGATTTTGTCCTGACGATGAACCACACTAGATGGTTTGAAACGCATCGACAAAAAGTTCTCATGTGATTTTCACCGAAAGATAGCTCAAGAATTATAATATGGATCACAGAAGCCTAAATTCAGAAATTAATCAATATTGTTAATTAACATGTTTAAATTTTTATTAGTTAAATTCAGTAAATTTATTCATAAACAAATACAATGGGATAAACTCATTAATAATCAAGTGAAAATTGATTCAAACCATAAACTTTCACTTATGACTACAACAAGACACTATTATTGACATTGGGTAGGATTGGATTCTCCACTGCCATAATGCAAAATTACAATTAACAAAATTCCTCAATTTATCAATCAATAAAACCTAAATTGACGAGATTCTAAACCTTAACACTAACTTGAATTTAATCTTTTTATTTAGCTATATTTAAACTAAGTGCCAAGTACTAGCTACTATGTAGCACTTGTTACTACACAAGCTTACTCCTTTAAATACATGTAATCCTTCTAAAATATATAGAAGGTTGGCTAAAATCTAAATGTATTCTAAAATCTAAATATATTTCAAGGTTCCAACTATAGTAATGTTATTGTGTATAAATACAACACTTAGAGCTTAGTAGATGAACATAAATATAAATATTTCCCTGCAAGGTTAGCTCATAATAGTTTTCACATTAAGTATTTTGACATATACATATGTAAAGTATTTGAAGTGAATGCTTTCGGCTAGATTGCAGAGTAAGATAACTAAAAATCTCTAACAAAAAGTGCACAAGGTTTTCAAGATTTAAGCGATAGCCTTTGACTTGAAATCCTCTACATAAAAAAGTAACTATTTGGCACACGGTTATCGTCATTAATATATCAGTGAGCAGTGCCCACCTATACATAATTTTAGTGTAACAACCCTATTGAAAAGTTCATGTAATAAAAGTTAATAAAGGAAAAATAAGGCCACGGTTAAGGGACACTTATTCCAAGCTAAATGTTGGGGAAAGATATCCTAATGGGCATCACTAGATGTGTGTTTTGGCTAAGGAAAATTGAAAAAGTCTAATGCAAAGGCATTAAAAGGAAAAATGCATTTTTGGCACATTTATTTATGAAAATAAAGGAAAATAGGAGAAAAGGAAGGTAAAAGGTCACATGTTGCATATGAGGAGGAAATTTAAAGAAAATAATTAAAAATGAAGAAAACAGAGGCGTTATTAATAAAAAGGATTATGAGGATCAGTGGGCAAGCTTTTGCTAACCTTTTTCCAGTTCAAGTTTTGGAGCTTTCTCGTTATTCTCTCTCACTCTTGGCCACTTAGAGTTTTCTTGGAGCACTCTAGCTTTCGATCAAGGAAGGAAGAGCAAGCAAAAGGAAAGCAAGGAAAGCAAGGATCAAGGAAAGGAAAGTAGGATCAAGCAGCTTCAGCAGGAATACTTGCAGGTAACATTTTACATGTGTGATTTCCTAGCTGGTTTGTACATGCATGGCTTTGCATGTTGGTATATGGTTCTCTTACTGTCAGTGGCATGGTTTTTCCGGGTTATGGCAGTGGTTCTCAGCCTAGCCTTTCATTTTCCCCACGGTATGTTGGGATGTTTATCTTGGCTTTGAGCTTTAGTTTGTTGGATGGATTTCAGAATCTGGGGCAGAGGTTGTCTCAAGGCTCATTTCCCAAAGGCCTAGGAATCCCTTGACTGGTTTTGGCAGGATACATGGCAAAGCACGAGGGAGAAGTCTCGGTTTAGGGCCTAGTGATTAAATTGGATTGCGGTAAAGCCTGAGAGACTGGTCTCGGTTTAGGGCCTAGTGATCCACGATTGGATTGCGGTAAATCCTAAGAGACAAGGAGATGAAAAATTCCTCAAGGATAGTGATGGATTCTGGATGGCATTCCAAGTTTGGTTTGGTTGTGATCAAAGCACCAGTTTTGGTGTGGACATGGTTTGGTGAGGGTGGAGGTGGTTTAACCTCTGGATTCCCTTAGTTGTTCTTGGATTGGTTGTTCTATGAGATCCCACATTAATGCTTGGGATATGGCACAGGGGTGACTCGCTGAAAGAGAGATTTGATTCAGCCATGTCTATGGTTGGGTGGTATGTGGAAGTCTCGAATTTGGTCGGATTTGCCTATGATTAATAAAAGCTAAGTTCCTTACTTTTGCACTAGTTTATATGTGGATTTAATGGCTATCATATCTCTGATATTTATATGGTTTTATGTTGGTTATAAGAATGGTTATATGAGTGGTTCATGTAATGGGTATTTCATGTATTTACTTGTAAATGTTAAATGGATGGATGAAATACCTAATTGATGATATAATAGTTCAATGGAGAAGGAGGTGATCCTTCTGGTTATGTTTCATAAGTTCTTTTAGTCATTTATGCTTTGGCTTGTATCCCAGACCTGTAGGTTGTATTGATGCCAAGTGTTTGATAGAATGTCAGTCCTGGTTGGGGATGCTCAGGCCTAATCCTAAGGTTGATCCTGATTTATCAACATGGTTATCATGTCTTTGATGGATTTCGAAGATTGTAGCAAGTTTTGGGCAGAGGCTGGAATTTTGGGCTAGAAAAGTGGCTCAAATATCAGGTTCGTTGGCACAGGTCTACTGAAAAAAGTCCACAATTGCTAACACATCAACCTATGAGAGCGAATTTGGGTCGCTGGACATTTCATGCCTATAACATGAGAGTGACCAGGGGTTAAAAAACTTAAATCATCAATGGCACTTAGGGACAGGATATCTAAGTGGCTGACATGTCTCTTGAGGGTGTTGTTGCTAATGTGGATGAGTTTGTTTGATATGTTTCATCGGTTCCATTTCCTTAAGGTCACCATGGACTTTGAATCCCTTATAGTAGCCTCTCTCGTTGCATGTTTACCCTAGCTGGCAGGTTGCTTGGGTGGACCTGAGAGGAGGGGGTGTTACATTTAATTTGCTTCCATGTGTAAAAAATGACGTCAAACAATAATTTATATGTACAAATGCATGAAAGAAGGTTTGGAAACTGACTATAGGAAATAATACTGAGAGGGGGGGTGAATCAGTATTATCTGGTCAATTATTTTCTTTTTCAAACCCAGAACATATACGCTACTTCAGTTAGAGAAAACCGCGTATATATGCAACTACAGATAAGGAAACCCGCGGTATACATACAGACTTATAATTTAAATATTCTACAGATTGTTGAACATTAATCTATGCATCAGGA
>APFE030957901.1:27708-50517 GCA_000404065.3 Pinus taeda
ATTTGAAATACTTTGAACTTCTGAAAGCTAGAGAGAGCAAGGAACATTCTGATGGCCTCAAGTCTAGCAATGGGAGCAAAAGTTTCTTCAAAGTCTATTCCTTCTTGTTGAGCATACCCTTTAAAAACAAGTCTAGCCTTGTTTCTAATCACTTCCCATTTTCATTCAACTTGTTTTTGAAGATCCATTTTGTCCCTGTGACATTCTTATCTTTTGGTGTAGGAACCAACTCCCAAGTGTTATTCTTTTCGATATGCTCAAGTTCTTCATCCATTGCCTTGACCCAGCATTCATCTTTGCATGCCTCTCTTACATTTTGTGGTTCGGTGGAGGAAAGTAATGCCAAATAGATTGAAGCTTCTGCAATTGTTCTTCTTATTTGTATTCCTGCCTCTTTTTGCCCCAAAATTTGAGATTCTGGATTATTCTTCTGAACGTACCTGGATGGAGTATTTTCTTCTATCCTTATTTGTTCTTCAGGCTCCCTCCTCATGGGTTTCCTCTTCATAGGTTTCTTCTTCATCATGAATCTGATTTGATGTTGATGGATAGTCCTCATCATCTTCGAAATCTTCAGATCTTACCTGCCTAGGAGTGTTTTCTTCTTCATCAACCACTACATCAATACTTTCAACAATTTTTCCAAGCCTTTTAATATAACACTTGTATGCTTTGTTGTGGGGAGAGTAACCAAGGAGAATGCCTTCATCTACTCTAGGTTCAAACTTGCCAAGATGTTCATCAGTATTTTTGATATAGCATTTGCTTCCAAAAATTTTGAAATATTTTACCGAAGGAGTCTCACCATACCAGAGCTCATGAGGGGTTTGAGTGTTGTTCACCCGGACATTTGTTTTGTTGAGAATAACAACTGCAGTAGATGCAGCTTCACCCCATAAAGTTGCGAGAGTTCCAGACTCATCAAGCATAGCACGAGCCATTTGTTGAACCGTTCTGCTCATCCTTTCAACTACTCCATTTTCCTAAGGAGTCTTGGCTATAGAGAATTCTCTTCTTATTCCATGTTCTTCACAAAAATCGAAAAATTCATTTGAGGTAAACTCCCCACCTCTATCAGACCTGAGGAATTTAATTTTGTGATCTGATTCATTTTCAACCAAAGCTTTGAAGGATTTGAATTTTTCAAAGGCTTCATCTTTGTACTTCATCAGTCCTATCCAAACCATCCTTGAATAATCGTCAATGAATAATATAAAGTATTCTTCTCCCCGAGGTGACCTTTTCCTAGATGGACCACATACATCAGTATGGACAAGTTCAAGTGGCCTGCTAGTTGATCCTTCCTTCTCAGGGAAGTTAGTTCTGGTTTGCTTACCAAATTAACATGATTTACATATTGTATTATCTGGAATTTTGATGTCTGGAAGACCACGAACTACCTGGTATTTGCATGCTTTCCTTATTTGCAAAAAGCTTAGATGCCCCAATCTCCGATGCCATAGCCAGTGTTCATCATTCTTGCTTAGATAGCATTGGTGTTGTCCTTTTTTGAATATGTACAAATTATTTGGAGTTCTTATGCCTTTGATCACTGATTTTCCTGTATCAAGATCATGGACACTACATCCATTTGATCAAAATATTACCTTTGTTCCTTGATTTCACACCTGACTGGCACTCAATAGATTATGCTTTAAGCCATCAACATACATAACATTTCCTACTTTGACCTTTTCTTTTAAAAGAACAGAACCTTTACCTTTTATGAGTGCAGGGGTGTCATTTCCAAATGAGACCTTCTTCTCCTTCTCCAAGGTACTATATGACTGAAGTTTTTCTTTATCACCTGTCATATGTTTTGAACATCCACTGTCGATGTACCATTGATTTTCCTACCCTTCTGCATATAAGGCTATACCACATCTTTCTGGTTATGGTTCTTTCATTCTCCATGTTTTGATATTTGAGGCTTGCTCCTTTTGAGTTGCCTACCGAAACCTGTTTCTGCATTCAGAATATTCATGACCAAAATTATTACAAATAGAACATTCTATTTCATTTTCAAGAGCTGAAAATTTATTGTAGGTCCTTTTCATGATCTCAGTCATACTCCTCTATTTTTGAGATTCTCTAGTCATGATAGTTTTGTAGGCAACACACTGAGCTTCTTTGTGTCCAAAGTTGTGATGGGAGAAATATTGGCCATTGAAGAAATTCCTGCGATTATCAACCCTGTGGACTGAACAATTGTAGTTTTCATTGACATTCATTCTTGAGGAAAATTGAGAATGATTTACCCGTGGTCTGTTGTAGCTTCTGTTTATCCTTGAAGCAGATTGCCCCTGATTTACTTGGTGATCTCTGTTCATTCTTGAAGAGAAATGTCCCTGATTTACCTGGTGAACAACACTGTGCCTTTGTTGTTGATTGTCGATTTGTTCACTTCTCCTTGTTGCATCAATATAACTTTTGGAGCTGGATGGCTTCTGTGCTTGAGATGCTTCATCATTATATCCCAAACCTATCTTGATTAGTGGAGAACATTGTACTTTGATAATCTCATCTAACGTTTCAGATCCTTTCACAAATCTATGATTAAGAGATTTAGTTTGCTCAATCTCTTTTCTAAGTCCCACTATTTCACATTCCAACTTTTCATGATGTTTTTCACTTTTAACCAATTGGAATTGCAGAGTATCAATAATCATATTTTTCTCTTCTAAACAAATTTTGAGTTTAGAAATCTCTTCATAAAGACCTTCTTCATCTATAGCATCCATGAAATCATCATCTTCAAAAGCCATTAAAAGTCTATAATTATTACCTTGTTCATCTTCATCACTATTTGAAAATCCACCACTGTCTTCATGAGTGTAATAGCTTTTCTTATTTACATTCTGTTTCTTGTTCCATCTAACAGGTTCCTTACCTTTGCAAGGACACTTGGCAGCATAGTGACCGACTCTTCCACAAGCAAAACATTTGAAAGGTAACTTACCTCTGAATCTTCCAGCACCCTGTTGAAGGTTCTTGACAAAATTTGATTCTTCCTCTTCTTCTGACATATGTCCTGAGTCGTAAGAATCTCCTTTTCCTGAGGCCTTGAATGCGGCTTCTCTTCTCTCTGATGGTCCCCCTTTCCTCATTTCATAAGCGGTTAGAATTCCATGTAGTTGCAACATGGTAATTGTTTGTATATTCTCCTTTTCTTCTATTGCAGAAACTTTTGATTCAAACTTAGAAGACAAAGATCTCAGAACCTTTTCAATCACAACAACCTATTTTATTTCTTCAGCCAAATTTTTCATACAATTAACAATCTCATGTATGCGTAGGAAATAGTTAGCCACACTTTCATCATTGTACATTCTGAGATTTTCATATTGAATTCTGAGGGTTTGAAGTTTTTCTCTTTTTACTTGTTCATCTCCTTCATAGCTCAGAACGATCTTGTCCCATATTTCTTTTGCGGTTTTATACTGCATAACCTTGACGAATTCTGATCGAGATAGACATCCTAATAGATTATTGACAGCCTTTGCATTAGTTTCAAACTGCTTCTTCTCAGGAAAATCTGTAGGAGTTACTGATGGAAACGTGTACCCTGTATCTATGATATCCCAGACTTCTGTACCAAGAGATTGAAGATAGGCTGTAACTCTTACCTTCCAATAGACGAAGTTGGTCCCATAAAAAATTGGTGGCCTAATTGATTCTTCTCTCTCGTAGTTGCTCATGATGATAGATCTTCCTTCAAGCTATCAAGCTTCTTCTGAAGAACCCACTCTGATACCAATTATTGGAAATAATACTGAGGGGGGGCTGAATCAGTATTATCTGGTCAATTATTTTCTTTTTCAAACCCAGAACATATACTCTACTTCAGTTAGAGAAAATCATGTATATATGCAACTACAGATAAGGTAACCCGCGTATACCATACATATTTATAACTTAAAATATTCTACAGATGTTGAACATTAATCTCTGCATCAGGATCGTATAAACAGTAACCAGGAATAGAAAAATAGAGTAGAAGACAATCACACAAAAGAACACAAGATATAAGGTGGAAACCCAATGTGGGTGAAAACCACCTGTTGCAATATGTCTCTATATTTTCAATTAGAAACTTCTTTTTACAATAATTATGTACTGGTGCAGTCCTTTACCAGTACGTAGGCTGCTACCTGTAGAGAGCTACAACCCTCTCTCATTTTCCAGCTTCTCCTGGAAGGGAGCTACAACCCCCTTAGTTCTTGTACTAGTTGAGATACTAGTACATAGGTTGCTGCATGTATAAGACTACAACCTTCTCTTCCTTCTAGGGACCACGTTTCATAAATTTTCAGACTGGATCCACAAATAACATCAAGAATTTCTGCATCAACCAATCATCTTTTCACCAATCAAAACTGAATCAAAATAAACACTTCTCTGATGTTTGTACCCAGATCATAATAATAGTAATCAAACCCCAATTCTGAACCTAAAACATTGTAGCAATAAACAAAAGAAGCTAGAACATAAATCAAGAGATGTACGCTACTTCTCTATTCAGAAACCTACATGCATACGCTTCTATGTCAATACCGACCTGCGTATAGATCTATAACTTCATTCTTTCAAACATTTAGATATTAGTTAACCCAGATTATCATATTTATAGATCAAGCGTGCACCACATATCACAAATCAAAGTCATATAGAGATACCACTATTCCAGCCTTAAGATTTTGACCCATTAATAGAACTTATCCTTCTCCTTGTGCTCAGGTTCCTTCTTCATTTAGATCCAGATCTGCACCATAACCCAATCACAGTATTCCAGATCTAACACTTTATCATATATTCAATAATTCAGAAGATGCCTTTCCAAATGATCTCCTTCCTCTTTTATAGCCTTAGGCCTTTCACAATACCATAGACCAAAAACCATAACAATTCGATACCATGGACCCAATACTTGGGATCAACACTTATGACGAGATACCATGGCCCAAAACCATAGGTTCAAATACCAAGGACTAAATACCATGGACCAAAACCATAGGATCAAAAACTGTCGAACTAATACCATGAACCAACCATAAGATTTCCCATGTGCGTGCGCTTTTCTCTGCATGAAAGTGCATGAACTTTTCTCTGCATGAAAGTGCGTGAACTTTTCTCTGCATGAAAGAAACTTTTTTTTGTTTGCATGAAAGTGCATGAACTTTTCTCTGCATGAAAGGAACTTTTCTTTGCATGAAAGTGCGTGAACTTTTCTCTGCATGAAAGTGCGTGAATGTTTCTATGCATGAAAGTGCGTGAACTTTGTTGCACTATAATTTGTCATCTAAGATGAGTGGGTTGCCATCAAGTACAACATATGTATCATAATGCCAACATGCACTTATGTGCTCTTGGCCTTAATGGGATCACTTTTCAATAGAAATTTGTCTAAGAGTGGATGATTAGTCAAGGAATGAACAAGAATATTTTTGGACATAAAACCATGTGTGACACATATTAACTCATTGATAAAACGTAGATAAACATAACCAACAATGAATATAAATCAAAATACCACTTTATGCACATTGTCAAAATACAAACAGTGAAGTGTGTGAGATGACACTTAACAAAACTCAAGAACACTTGAAACATATAAATCAACACCAAATGACACTTTATTCGCAAGGAAACACTCGATACAAAAATGCAGTAGGCTCCAAAATTCAAATATAGTGAAATTTTGGAGGGTGTTGTAGCAACAACAACACTTACAAACACACTAGGCAGAATTCCACTTCTCTATCTGGGAATAAATTTTAGCTAACGGTTAGACCTTTAGGAAGTATTGATCCCCCAATTTCCCCCTTTCAACTCATATTTACACATAAAATATTCCTTTACACATAAAGAAACACCATATCACAACCATTTGAATCCAAGAAGGGTAATGTGTGTAACGAGTTTATGGTATTCAAAGTATGAGTTTTCATCTCTAGTATTACTCTTCTACTAGCAGGATTGGACAGTACCCCAACAGAGTCACTTTAGAGGCACAAATGTTTCTTTGTTTCCAGTGATCTTGGACATTACCCCAACGAATTCACTTGCTTCACCTCCCTGTGTAGGAAGCCTTTCTCTTCTTTCACCCTTTATTTATTTATTTAGTAGAACTTTTCATTGGTGCTTATTTTTTTTATAGGTGGAAGAGGGATCCCAACTTATTGAGAGAAGAGGAGGTTTCCCCTTCAGAGAATTATTTTCAGACCTCTAATTTAGTTTGGCTTACTTTAGATTTTCCCCTTGTCCCTTCTCTACTATATTGAACAAGCGTTAACATACAAGTAGACATATACCAAGTGGAGTGGTTCAAACAATAGCATAAAAATGGGTCTAATTGGTTATCCCAAGGTTCTCGTATTGGATGAATCATATTTTCCATCTGGCCTTTGCTCAACCTATGGATTTTTTTTCCCAAACAAAGAAGCAGAATAAACAGATAGCCAAGCATTGAAGTTGTCATATTCCTCTTTTATTGCACTACGAATTCCTTGGGCCATGTAATTTCAAACATAGGTCTTATTTATGTATATTTCCCAACATAATAGGAAATAAAAAGACATGACACTTAGAGCTAACAACACAAAACAAACAAATAAAGAAAATATGCAAAACAATATGTACAGGAACTCTAGCCTGTATTTGTGACTGAAAATAATGCTTTAGGTCTTGACCATTCATGGGTATGGGTTCAAGCTTCGTAGACAAAGACTTGAGTCTAAAATCATTGTGGTTGATTTTCTCTTCAACTATGAATGGTCCAATGCACAATGGATAAAACTTTGTATGATTACCTTTGTCTTCATGGGGACTATCCCATATCAGAACTAGATTTCCCACATCAAATATATTCACCCCTGTGGATTTTCTATCAAATCATCACTTTATACAATTATGATGCATGGAAAATTGGTCCTTGGATTTGAGCCTCTCTTCCTCAAGTTTTAGTAAAGTGTTTATCCTTTTCTAAACTAGTAGGAAAGTTTTACCTTGTGACTCCTGAGAGAGTGTCAAGGTTGGGAGGTAAAGGTTTGAAGGCAAGATAGCTTCTTTATCATACACCAGAAATTATGGCAAGGTTCTTAGAAATGGCTTGGGGGTAACATGCTCGACCCAAAGGGAATTAGTCAAAGTAGTATTCCATCTCTTCTTTTCAAATAAAATGATCTTCTTAATGATGCAAATAATATCTTTATTTGTGGATTTAGCTAGACCATTTCCTTGGGAATAATACTTAGATGCATGCTTGAGAACAATCACGTTTTCTAATGCAAACTCATAAATTTTTAATGATGATAAGTAAGTTGCATTATCAAAGAAAAGTGATGTAGGAATTCCAAACCTAGTGATGATGTTTTGTTGTATAAAATGAAAGACTTCCTGGTCATTTACTTGTTTAAGTTGAACTTCTTTTGACCACTGAGTGAAATAATCTATTGTTGTGAGGATATATAGGTGTTTCTTTGATGAGTGTGGAATAATATATTCGATAACATAAAGGCCCCAATGTTGGAATGGTTCTTCAATTTCTGCTGGGAACAGTGGGGTGACTGACCTTTGATTATGACCAATGCATTTTTGATAAGATTTTCACTTATGGACATAGGCAACAACGTCCTTGAAAAGAGTTGTCCAATAATAACCAACCCTCATGACTTTATGCACTATGGTTTCACCAGCATAGTGGCTACCTATCGGTCCATCATGTAGATCCTTCATAACCTTCTCTGTATCTTGCAGCTCAAGGCACCTTAACAAAATTCCATTATGGTTCTTCCAAAAAATAACTCCATGGACTAGTTGGTATGGTAGAGCCTTTATGCGGATTTAAATTTTCTATTTACTTCATAAGTGCAAGGGAAAGATTCCATGTTCCAAAAACTGCCATAAATCTGCATACCGGGTCACTGTGGACGTGAACTAAGGAAAGCAATCAATATTTTACATTTCAATTTCCTGATCCCATCCTAAGAGATCTTGTTTGGGAGCATATTTTTCTTTGGAAGCTAGTCTGCATAGGTTGTGACCCTTTATATTATCAAATAGTTTAAACTCCATATCATATTCTTGAACATAGGTCACCCAATTATCCCTCTTCTCACCCAACTCTTGTTGCACAAGTAACATTCTTACTAATGGATGAGGTACGGATAGAGTGGTGTGAGATTTCAATAAGTAGGGCTTGAAATACTTCACTATATTATATACTACATATGCTTGTTTATCAATGGAAGAGTAATTTAATTATGGTCCCTATAGACTAGCGCTCATAAAAGAGATAGGTTTCTCATTTCCTTCATTGTCCTTATGAGTTAATATAACAGAAATAGATAAATATAAAGCAAATGTATAGAGGAGGAAATCATTACCCTAATCTAAATTGAAAATTGTGGGTGCATCGGTAATAACTTATTTAATCCAAGCAAAATCATATTTCTCTCGTTTGTCCCACTATATACTACATCTTTCTTAACCATCTCCTATATGGGTTTGACTACATATGCGTAATGAGAGATGAATTTTCTGAGGAAATTGATTTCCCCTAAGAAATACTAAATGCCTTTCTTATTCACTAGGAACAGGATCTGTGTGATAGCCTTGACCCTCTCAGGGTCAATCTTGATATCACTCTTTGTTATGATGTGCCCTAGCAAGATCCCTTCAGACACACCAAAGACACTCTTGTTGGGATTCAAATAAATTTCATACTTCTGACACCACTCGAATATCTGCTTTAGATGATGTACATGATCCAACCTTTTCTTATAAAATATAGTGACATCATTTAAGTAGACAACATTGCTCTGACCTATAAGGCCACGAAAGGCAATGTCCATCGCTCTTTGAAAATTTCCACGAACATTGATTAATCCAAACAACATTCTTTTGAATGTGAATGTTCCCCATTTAGTTTGAAATGTAGTCTTCAACCTGTATGGTTCTGCTATGAGCACTTGATTATATCTTGAAAATTCATCTAGTAGCATAAACATTTCAAACCTAGATACTATCTAGAGTATCTACTCCATGGATGGCACTGGATAGTTGTCTTTATCAGAAGCTCGGTTAAGATTTCAAAAATCAACACATAGGCATATTGCACCAAACTTCCTTCTTACTAGGACAAAGTTGGGCACCTGTGTGGAATGTCCGACTTTAAAGATGATTTGAGCATCCAACAACTTTCTCAATTCCTTTTGAATAAGGGGCTCCAGTGTCGGATGAACTTTTCGTAGCTTTTGTTGGAATCATTTCACCCCTTTTGTAGGAATCATGTGTTGGATGATGTGGGTATCATAATTCTTCAAATCATCATATGTCCAAGTGAACACACCCCGATAGTTCTTTAATATATGAATAGATTATTGTCACTCATGCAGGGAATAATAAGTACCAAGATTGACATACTTTGAATCTTGTAGGGTTCCAAAAATTGACTTGTTCAAATGTGAGCTCTTAATGCTAAGTCTTTGTGTTAGTTGGCCCTCTAAACTTGTTTTGAAAGTTATATAATTTCCCTAGGGACACCATACCTTTTTTCATAGTGTTTTCTTTCGGTGCTTGATATTCTTCTTGTAGAGCCTACTCATGCTCATCCTCCTCTATGGTGACATCTTTAAATACATCATCATTCGCCATAAATTGTAGTATCTATTGGTATTCATTAAAAACGCATAAGTTAGTGACATTTTCAAGTAAATATGGTTTATATAGAATTTCAATAAAAAAAAATATTTGCAATGATGACATCCTAGTAACAGCATTTCGTAATCTATCCGATGTTGCATTTCTAACTCTTGGAACATAAACAATACTGAAATTTTTAAAATGATTTATCAAACACCATACCTCCTATTGGTAGTTTTTTATATGAGGTGATACACAATGTCTAGTATCTCATACCTGATGAGTGACTACCTTTGAGTCACCGATTACCTTTAGAAACTCTACCTTTAGGTCTATAGATTTCTTCAATCCAAGTACGAGTGCTTCATATTTTGCAGTGTTATTAGTGCACTCGAACTCCAGATGGCATGAAAGTACATGTTTCTTCTTTTGCAAGTCTATAAGGACACAACCATCTGTAGAACCATCCTTTGTCTTAGAACCATCAAAGTGAAGAGTCCAAAATTTACAGCCTATGAAGCTATTTCTTGTAGAATTTATACTATTATTATTGGTAATGCTATGTACATCTATATTACATAAATCATTTACACTAGCCAAAGAACAAGGAAGGATTTTTCATTGTGTATCTAGTGGAATCCATGATAGATGTGCAAGATAGCACCCAAGGTCAGTGTTTCCAAAAAGAAATTATCGAAAATTTGATCGGCGAAAGTGACCAACTCATTTTTCCCTTCGAAGGATGTAACTGTGTATTTCATATAAGGATCTACTTCGACCAATATTTGATTGTTTTTACCCCTACACGGAAGCCAAAAACGTGATAAGTCAGTTACAAAATACCCTTATAATTTTCTCTATTAATCTCTACTAAGGAGTAAACCATATGCTTCTGGTATGTGAAAAATTATGATATTTATACATTGGTGAAATCAATCATCCTTAGATAATTTGATAAGAAAAATTCTAATTTCACCAATAGCTTAGACCAAATGTCTTTCCAATTGAGTAATATGTGCCTATGTTTTATCCTATTTTTCATTTACTTTCTTTGCAACAGACAGTGGCATTAATTTTACAGATGCATCAGAATCCACTAAAGAATTGTGAACTTTGTAATTGAAAATTTCAAAAGACAATAGAAATAGAGGGTAAAGAGTATTAGCTTCTAATGTTGCAACATTAATGGCTCACTCTAGAGGACCAGATGACTTACCAAATACCCTTTAGTAAGAAGCATTATTACCTGATGAGGCCTAATCAAGGGCTTATGCAAGAAGATATTACTGGATTTCTATTCTTCTGAGGTCAAAGATCAAAATATTTATGGGTGATTTCTTCATATCCTTGAATATGCTATATTCATATCCAGTGGGGATTGCTGAATTATTTGAAGGATTGACTTTAACTAGAACATTCGATGTGATTGTCTTGCTTTCAGTGTTGGAAGAATTTTTCTTTGTTGTGGTAGCATCTCCATACTTGTTTAGAGCTTGGATGATGGGCAGAGTGAGTTTCCTTAACATATGTTGTTTCAACTTTTTCCTCATCAACTCTTATTCAGGAATCGGCCCTTGACTTCTCAACTTATATTGATTGTTCTGCTTCGGATTAAGGGCCTCATTTCGTGGTGGTTCTTCGATGTTTTTATTCTCAAAATTTAACACAAAACCTAAAGTATTAACTGTGTATTCAAATTCTTTATTTTCTTGTATTTGTTCAGTCTGCTCATCTGCAAGAACCGAGTCAATAATATGTTAAACCAGAGCGTTCATGTTGTGATTCAACTGTGGGCATGTCTTTTGTGAATGATATTCTTGGTGAAAAGAACAATATTTGTCCATTCCCATACTCGCGACATTTAGCACGACATTTAAGCTCTGTGTAGTCTTAGCCAAATGACTATTATTGTTTTTTTTGTTATTGAACTTCTTTAAGAAGTTAAACTTTAGGGGCATGCTATTGACAGTGGTCTTTCTCATCCTTTTCTTTAGTTCTTCCAATTCATTTGACATACTCTTGATAGTGTGGGTCAAGCTTTCTAGACCAGTAGCTTCTTTATCTTTGGTCTTGTTTGAAGAGGTCTGAGACCTTTTGAATGTATCCTTGGATTCTTTGGATGACTCATCATCAACGATTACTCTGATTGCATGAAAGTCCTTCTCAACAATAATGGCTTCTTCGAAATTTAAATCCAAAGTTTCTTTCATTTTTCTCTTTACAACTTTTGAGATGCTTACTGGCATGGTAGAAATATAGTAATAAATTGTGATGGAGGCATGAGGTGTCATATCTGGAGGGAATTGGTTCAATATCCTATTGAAGATTTGATTAAAGTCCTTCACCTTTTATTTTTCCCCCATATTTAGATTCCCTAACTCTTTTAATAACTTAATTGGGGTTTTTTCATCTGCGAGCTTTTCAAGGAACAACTTCTTAAACCCCTTCCAATTATGAATTGAATTCACGAGAAGACTATGGTACCAAGTAGCTTCTCTACCATCTAAGGCCCAAGGAAAGAGTATACACGAAACATTGTCGTAATGTACCTTGAGCATCTGTAGGTGTAGGTATAAATCATCCAAATGGTATTCTTCTTTAAGCACCTTGTTAGCGTGATATTTTGTTAACAATGTTTTCAGGTGTTTTGGCATCTTATGTAAAATAACTAGAAGGGAACGTTGACCCTGAGTTGTTAAATCCATACATTGGTCTGTCATGTCTTCATTTGTATCCTCCTCCTCTTATTTTGAATATGAGGAATCTTCTTCCTATTATTCACGTCCTCCTAACTCGTAGAAAGTGATGTATGAAAGAACAATGTTGTCACTGTCACGCCCATTAAAATATGGAGGTTGCTCTAGTTTTTTTGTATTTTCTGCATATTCCTCCAACTCTTAGAGAGTAGTGAAAACCAATTCTTCTACTGTAGAAACCACTATCTCAGTGGGAATGGTTGCTTTTTTTTGGAAAATAAGCAAGATTATGTGCTCCAGGAATCAATCTGATATCCTTTGCAAATGTATGGGTTATGGGTCGAATTGATCAAATGTGCTTGTAAGAAATATCACAACTTTGTTCAGGGTTAGGCTGAGAATATGCCTGCTTCAGGAATATGATTCGGAGAAGTGATGGGAAATTTGTTTCCTTGTCCAAAGGAAGTATGTTGTGGGTGGGTGGTTTCCCTCCTTATAGAACCATAAATGTTGGTATTGTTTCACTTGCCAACATTCAAGGGGGTATCCATAATATGTAGTCCCAACTAGACTTCACACCATTTTGGATAAGAGCCCCATCCACAATACGGCTCGATTGTCATCTATTTAAATATTTTCCTTGGCTATATCTATTAGCAAGGACGAGAATCACATATGTGCCTTCGAAAAGAAAGCTAGTGTTTTTGGTGAATGTTCAATTACAAGTCCATCAATGTTCTTCTACCTTAGAGGGGAAATAAAGAGATCCTTTAGGAGAGAGGTAATAGTACCACCCTAATAAAGACACACAAAAACAAAAAATTTTCATCTATCATCCAACAGAATAGTCCACACGATTGCAGCAAACATTATAACCATTACAACACATTCTTATTAGAATAAGCACTGAAATAACCAAAATAGTTCAATTACCTTAGTATTGTTTAAAGGAAACATAAACCATGAATGTTCACAGAATAGTCTTACAAACATCCATAATCCATGTATGAAAACATGTTGGCCATCAAGGCTTTAAATATTAAATAAAAGTCCCAAGATGCATGAATACAACAAACATCACTTGCTCCAATAGTCGAGCATTGGAGCCAGTACATGCTCCCCAAAATTACTAACTTATCTCTCTTATGCCTTATGGTATAAGCAAATATTAAAAGTCCTTTACATGAGAAATGAGGATCTATTTATAACTTGAGGAGTGACCTTTTATATCCTCAAAACTCTTGACTTTCTAACTTCTAGCGACCTTAGGACTTCTACAACCTTTAAAGTTGCAAATGACTTTTGGAATTGCATATGAATTTTTGTATTACATGTCCTTTGGACTTCCATGCCTCTTCAGTTTACACATGACTCTTGGACTTCTACTTGCTTGTATTTTACACCAATTACAATAATATATTTTTTCTTCCATATCATCATATGATGAAACTTGACATGTCACTCTCTGAGATGGTTGGGACTGACAGTGAATGATGACATGGACTTGATTTAGTGGTGACATGGATTCCAATGTATCTTTTCCTTAGCATCAGTTTCTTACGATGCTTCCACCCTCAAAAGTGTCTTTAATACTGGAGTCTTCATGGTACTTTGATCATCAATTTCTGGTGTGTTCTTGCTTCTTCGCGTGCTTCCTTTGTTTATCCTCTTTGCCTAATATTATTTTTGTGTGCTTTCCATGAAGTTGTTGTAATACATTTTTCTTCAATTGCTCATGACAAGAAATCATTAGTTTGAAAATTTGTTATGCTACAATTTTTTATGTATATTTTATTGTTCATGCCTTTTCAATGTGCCTAAAGAAGTCAAGGGAGCTACACGTAGCAAGGGTGCACTTCAAGAGACTAAAGGGCTGAGAAGGAGGAGCTTGAAGGCTTCTAGATGTGATCATGCACCCTAAAAATCAAGGTAGTCAAGGTAGGGTGCATCTCACAAGTCCAAAGGACGAAGGGAAAATATTCGGGCTTCCCAAGTGCACTATGTGCTTGAGGGAGATAGGGAGGGTGTAGTGTGCTCTCCTGAAGGCTGAAGGATGAAGCTTCGAGCCTTCAAGGTGTTCTCATGTGCTCAAGAGTGCTAAAGGATGGCGCAGGGTGCACTCCTGAAAGATGAAGGCTGAGCTTCATGCCTTTGGGCTAGGAAAGTGCACTCAATCAGTTCAAGAGGGTGCATGGTGCATAGGGGAAGGTTGAAGAGCTAAGTTTCAGATCTTTAAGATCCACCAATGCATTCAAGGAGGGTTCACTTCTTCGAGTCAATGGAATGCACTCTATGAAGAATTATTCATTATTAGAAGGCACAGTTCAAAAAAACGAAGGATATTCACACTTTCGGAGTGCACCCATCTCTTAGGGAGAGCGCAGGGTGAACTTTTGAACAATGAAGGGTCTCTCATCAAGGCTTTAGAGTGCACCCATGCACTCTTGGCCTTAATGGGCTCAATTTTAAATCGGAATTTCTCTAAGTGTGGATGATTGGTTAAGGAATGAACAAGATGATTTATGGACATAAAACCTAGTGCAACACATACTAAATCATCGAGAAAACTTACAAAAATGTAACCAACAACGAATATACATCAAAATGCCACTTTATGCAGATTCCCTAAACACAAAGGGTGAAGTGTGTGTAACTAAAGGTGTTGTGACCATGAAATGCATATAAGGATATTCAGATCAATACGAAGGCGCTTAAGAACACTCAAGAGTGCACTCTGGGCCTTAATGGGCTCACTTTTAAACCCAAATTTGCCTAAGTGTGGATGATTGATCAAGGAATGAATAAGATGAGTTCTCGACATAAAACCAAGTGTGAAACATACTAAATCATCGAGAAAACTTAGACAAATGTAACCAACAATGAATATACATCAAAACACCACTTTATGTAGATTCCCAAAATACAAACGATGAAGTACGTGCGAATATAACCCAAAAGTGTCGTTTTACAATAAGAAAGTTGTTGTGACCATGAAATTCTTATAAGGATATTCAGATCAATGGGAAGACACTTAATAACAGTCAAAACATATGAATCAACAAAAAATTACACTTGACGACCAAGGTGACACTCGATACGACAATGAGATAGGATCCAAAATTTGAATTTAGTGAAATTTTGGAGGGCGTTGTAGCAACGACAACATGACTTTAGTGGTTTTTCTTCTATTTTTGGAGTTATCATCACCATGTGTATAGTTTTATGGGACAGGTACTGGGAAGCTCCATAATATATGATCGTCTCTCAAAGATATCAAAGGATCCTTGGTCTTGGCCTTGGGTTCCAAAATAGTGTAGGGATAAGGAGATCCTCTATAATGGAGGGCCTTGGAAGTCATAATACTTTGGTATACTCCTCTAGGTCTAGAGATATTATTGTGGGATAGGAAAATTATCAATTAACACCAAATTCTATTTGGAGCACAATGATTAGAGGAATGGTTATCAATGAGGGGGAAATAAAATGCATTAAAAAATATCAGAAAGGTGAAATTCCTCACCTTACTAGATAAAATAGAGAGCCAAGTGTTGAAGGAAATGTAACTAGGTTGGTATTCATAAATGTACTTTTGATATTTGTACTTATTCAATAAAAGAAATACTATTTTTATAATATATCTCAATGAGTTTCTTGCTCATTTAAGTAGTTCTAACACATGTCAAAGTGCTACAGGTGAGCCAATGGTCAAAAGGAAATGTTGAAGGCCTTAAGAGCATGTCACACCATCTATAAATATATATTAAAGTCGAAAGGAAAATTTCCAAGAAAATTCAAATCAAGTCCTGTGCAATGGCACCTTCAAGAAGCTCCTTCAAGCATGCTACATCACCATGGAAACCATCTGAATTCTACTCAACAAATCAACCTCCAAGCAACCCTCAAAGTCGGCCTAAAAACAAGTTGACCAGTCAGCCTTCTAGTTGTCCTAAATGGAGGGACAAACCTCTATATATAGAGGTTGTCCACTACTCGATAACAAGTTCAAGGAAGCTCTGAAATCAGCAAGGAGATAAGTCAAGAAAAGGAAGTTAAGGGAAGTCTAAAGGGTCTCCAAAAGTGTAGTGAAGAAAGAAGGAAACTCAACGAGGGTTAGGGACTATTTTTAGGGCTACGAAATAGTCACACATGTGAGGATAAGGAAGACAAATTGTGGTTTTAGCAACAACAAGATTTCAATGCAAGATTTGTTGATATTTTGGCTAGTCACTAGGCCTACAAGGCCTCTCAAGTTAAGCGAAGAAGTCCCTATCTCTAGCGAAGGAAGAAGGATAATAATTCACTGAGGGTGCTCTCCACACATGGAAAACTAGGGCAGTAGAACAACAAAACAATCATACACTCAAGAAGGATCTAGGTTGGTCAAACTTTAAGTATACCTGAGAAAGGGATAAAAGAGGAACAACTCATCTAGAAGACTCACTCGAGGAAGGTCTATATCTAGATAAGAATCATATTAAGAGAATGAAGTGCCAGAGAACAAAGTGCTCAAAGAAGTGTTGGGAAAGAAGGTGTAGAAAGAAGGTAAGACTTGACTTGTGCTTGGAGGATACTCTTGTTAGGGGTCTAGGGTTTGGCATTTATCAATAGAAGCTTCAATAAGAGAAATTCACTAAATGGTTTTCCTCTTAAGAGAAGAGAGGTTTTGGCCCTTGCAAAGAGCCAATATCTTGTGTTCTTATTCTTATTTTTTGGTAGTAGTTTAATGAAGTACACACACATGCATTAATAAGAATAAGAAGAAGATTAACCTAACAAGGAAAAGTAAAAATACTCCACAAATTGTTATCAAGTAACAAAGAATCACACGACACTACTTTTCCCTAGATTCTTCAACATGGTATCAGAGGTAAGGTAACACATCAAGGGAAAGGCAACTCAAGAACACTCATCAAGGAGAAAAAACTACAAATTTGAAGCATCAAGCCTAGAATTCTCAATCATTTCAAGGATAAGAAGGGTATACAATCCATCATTGATCAAGGAGGTCTACAAATCTAGAGGAAGAGCCTTACATAAAGGAACCTACAAAGAAGAGAAAATTGAAGTAGGACCTACATCAAGCTACAAGTCTCCAAGAAAATATCATCATCAAGCAAGTCCACTTGGAGTAGGCAACTTGAAGAACATAAATATCTGGGGAAGGAAAGCCATCAAGTCTTCAAGGATGAAGCAAATCCATCACATCTCAAAATATATAAAGTAAGTACATATACCCTTATGAATATACATAAATGTCTTTTTGCAAGGAAAGTAATAAATTGGTAGGTACCAATAAATTTCTTGCATGGAAGAAGAGGATTGATCTACTTCTCAAGGAGAATGAACTCCTAAAACATGTCAAAGGGAATATTACTATCCATGCTAAAGAACAAACTCAAGCCTTATCCAAGTACAATAAGGATGAGAGAAGAGCTCAAAGGATTTTGATAGAATCAATCAAAGTCTATCTCATTCCTTATGTCTCCAAGTTTGAGACATCAAAAGAAATCTATGACAAGCTAGTAGAGCTATTCTAGGTATCCACAACTAGAGAAGTGATATCTCTGAGGAATGAATTGTACAAGATGAAGATAACAAAGGAAGGAATAACTCCCTACTTCATGAAAATAACTCAAATGAGATATCAACTTCAAGAGCTTGGGGAAGTCATGTCTGAGAGAGAGATGACAACTGTAGTACTCAATTCTCTACCCGAGGAGTGGGGAAACTTCAATCAAGTATATATACCAAGAAGGAAGAAAACACTCTCAGTGAAATGTGGCCTATATTAAGAACAAAGGAAATCAAACATAAGGCAAAGGAATATGCGGGATCAAAGAAGCAAGCATTTTCCACCATGGCCAAGAGAAAGGGTAAATTTGGAAAGTTTGGTCCACGAATAACAAACAATAAAGACATGTCCAAAATCCAATGTTTTGCATGCCAATAACATGGACACTACAAAAGGAATTGTCCTAAGCTCAAGAAGGACAACAACAACAAAATAAAGATGGAAGAAGCTCACATAACTCAAGAGGTGAAAGAAGAAGTAAAGAAGAAAAATAAGGAATATCCTCCAGATCTCTACTATGACTAGGTCAAACTATTTACTTCTATACTTCTTTCAATGTTTTGAGTAGTATAAGAACATGTAGGAATAGAATAAAATTGCATGGCTATAAAAACCCCATAGAATCTAGAAGCATGATGTACATAAAGTTCTAGACACTCATGAAGATGTAGAATTTATGATAAGAACCAAAATGCATGAGTTATATAGGAGCACGATAGATATAGCTCAAGATATTCATATAGAAGGAGCATACCTAGTATAGGACCTCATCCAAGGTGAAAGAAAAACTGATCATGATTAAAAATCTTAGAAAACCTCCATCATCAAAAGAAAAGAAACATTTGTAAGGTAAGGATCTCTAAGATCCTATGATTGAATCTTCAAAAGAAGGTTCGTGAATCAAAGAAGATGTCTCATTGGGAATCCCATTCATGGGATTCAAGAAAAGGATGATATATAGGCAAGCTAAGATGAAGCAAGAAGGGCCATACCAAGGAAAACCAAATGAAGCTAAGATTATCAAAGGAGAATTAGGATGAGGTACGTATCCATCTAAGTTTAGTCATGTTATCCCTTCTATATTATTGAGTCATGGGATAGTTATATAACATAATCAAGCATGAAATAATCTCTTTCACCAAGAACATGCTGAAAGGCATGTACCACAATGAAATAAAGGTCAAGAAATGAATATGCTCACATAAGGAGCATAAAATTGCTGACTAAGAAGCAAGAAGAAATTTGACAAGTCTAGAAAGAAAGCAATGAAGGAATTCTCTCATAGAATCATTAGATGGTTGACCTATCTATCTGAGAAGAAACAAATGAAGAAATAGATTGAGCATGTGAAGAACACCATGATCACCGAGAATCACTCTTTGACAAATGCTTTGAACATATCTCCTAAAAGAAGGCAAGACAACTATGACAAAGAGAGAAATGACCCTTGACACCTATGAAGACCTTGGAGATATCAAAGATGAAGGTAATTGATTCTATGCTACAAATATGCCATGATGAATAAGCCATCCAACGAAAGAAAAAGAAATGTTGAAGCAATATCAGGATGAAGTCATAATGGGTACTAGGTCAAAGCATGTAAACAAGAAACTACAACGAAGCATCCATGAGAAGAATATTATGAAGCATGGAAAAGATGACAAAGGAGTAACCAAGATGAAAATAAACTTGATGTATGACATAAAATCCACTTTCCACGAAGGAAGCAATGACATGACAAACCAGGGAGGAAAGTGATTAATGGATGGTGCCCTACCTAGAAGAAGTTCGAACAAAGACTTCATGACATCAAGAAAGGAAGGAGATAAAGTAATTGAAGGACCCACAAAGAATAAGTTGATGATGAATAAGAGATTCCCTAGTTAAGAGGGAGCTATGACATGTCCCTAACCAAGAGGGAGTTTTGGATCACCCCTGATTACAAAGAGTGACAATTGTTTTTTCCATTTCATGGGTCATGTACTAGACTAGGACTAGCAAGCATAAGTCTAGATGAAGGCCATGAATGGAAATATATACACAAGATAGACACAACATTCTTGTCTTCACTTGGAAAGAAAGAATAAGAGGATTAGGTAATCATCTAGCATCTGATACTATTTGAGGATGTGTAGGGCATCTAAGACAAGAGTAGGCAAGAGGATTGATATTCTTTGATAATTAGGAACCCAAGATAAGAATAGTCCTAGAAGGTCATACTTAAGAGAGCACCCAAGTGTGTATCTACCTTGAGAGACAATGATGAAGGTGTCTATAAATAGTTGGTCTCTCCAGCATTATAGCTCGGCCTCATAGAGAGATGGAGTTGTTATTCAAGGCCTTGCACTATGACAATGCTGATGGATATGATGCTATAATAGATGGACTACAAATCTGGTTTCTCTTATGTGAATTCTTCAAGATTTATAATAACCAAACACCTTGTAATGTTGTCTAAATACCTCCCTAGTTAAGAGGGAGTGTTGAAGGAAATGTAACTAGGTTCAGTCTTCATAAATGTACTTTTGATATTTGTACTTATTCAAGAAAAGAATATTATTTTTATAATATATTTCAATGAGTTTCTTGCTCATTGAAGTAGTTCTAACACATGTCAAAGTGCTATAGGTGAGTCAAATAGTCAAAATGAAATGTTGAAGGCCTTAAGGGCATGTTACACCATGTATAAATATATATTAAAGTTAAAGGGAAAAACTCCAAGAAAATTCAAGTCAACTCTTATGTAATGGCACCTTCAAGAAGCTCCTTCAAGCATGCTACATCGCCATGGAAACTATCTAAAGTCTGCTCAACAAATCAGCCTCTAAACAACCCTCAAAGTTGGACTACAAATAAGGTGACTAGTCGGCCTTCTAATTGGTCTAAATGGAGGGACATACCTCTATATATAGAGGTTTTCCACTCCTCCATAGTGAATTGAAGGAAGCTCCGAAATTAGCAAGGAGATAAGTCAAGAAAAGGAAGTTAAGGGAAGTCTAAAGGGTATCCAAAAGTGCAGTGAAGATAGAAGGAAACTCAGTGAGGGTTAGGGACTATTTTAGGGCCAAGAAATAGTCACAGGAGCGATAATACGGAAGAAAAAATGTGGTTTTAGTAGCAGAAATATTTTAGTGCAATATTTGTTGGTATTTGGACTAGCCACTAGGCCTACAAGGCCTCCCAAGTCAAGCAAAGAAGTCAGTATCTTTAGCAAAGGAGGAAAGACCCTAATTCACTAAGGGTACTCTCCACAAGTGGAAAACTAGGGCAGCAGAATAGTCATACACTCAAGAAGGATCTAGGTTGGTCAAATTTGAAGTATACTTAAGCAAGGGATAGAAGAGGAACACCTCATCTAGAAGAATTACTCAAAGAATGTATATCTCTAGATAAGAATCATAGTAAGAGAATGAAGTGCCAGAAGGAGGATGAAGTGCCAAAGAAAAAAGTGCTGGAAGAAGTGTCGAGAAACAATGTGTAGAGAAAAGGAAAGACTTGACTTGTTCTTAGAGCATACTCTTGTTAGGGGTCTACAGTTTGGCACAGATCAATAGAAGCCTCAATAAGATAAATTCACTAAAGTGTTTTCCTCTCAATAGAGGAGAGGATATGGCCCTATCAAAGATCCAACATCTTGTGTTCTTGTTATTATGTTTTGGTAGTAGCTTGATGAATTATACACACATGCATTAATAAGAAGAAGAATAAGAAGAAGATTAAGCTAATAAGGAAAAGTAAAAATGCTCCAAAAATTGTTATCAAGTAATGAAGAATCACACTACGCCACTTTTCCCTAGATCCTTCAACACACAGGTGATAGAGAATTGATATCACTTCTGGGTCTTGGAGTAAACACAACAAGTAATGGAAAATGTAAAGAAAAGGTCATGGAAAATTGTAGAACTCTTTTAGATGATAAAATTTTGGATGATATTGATGATTGGATATCAAGCCTAATATAGACTAGAGCATCAGGTACCAAATTCTATAGTATCATTGATATGTATTAGATGAACAAGGACGTCGTAGCCTAGGCACTAAAAAAGAAATCAATAATCATAAAGATATCCTACACACTTTAAGGATATTTGAAGGTAAATTTGACTCAATGTTCAAAGGAGTTATAGGATTATCTTCTCAATAGTGCCAA
This sequence comes from Pinus taeda, assembly GCA_000404065.3. Taxonomy (NCBI): domain Eukaryota; kingdom Viridiplantae; phylum Streptophyta; class Pinopsida; order Pinales; family Pinaceae; genus Pinus; species Pinus taeda. The sequence continues at coordinate 49,769 of APFE030957901.1, forward strand.
CCACAAATGAGGACACATGGAAGCATTGAGGACACTCCAAATAACCTTATCATTGTAAAGGAGGAAGGTCAACCTCTTGGCCTACAAATAATTCATTATGAAAATGGGCTATAAGTTTTAACCCCATACAGAAATTACTTGGATACTAATTCTAAGAACAAAAAATAAACAATGCAAGAGCATAACAAATAAAACACATATACACAAAGATTTTCCCCTGGATCCCAAAACCAGGACTACCAACTTGATTTTTCATTATATTCCTTTCAATTTTACAATACATATTTATACATACCAAAGCATCCAATACCACGGACTGAAAACCATCGCATCCAAAACCATGGAGTTTGTGGCTCTTCATCTTTTGATTCCTCTTCTGCTGTAGAGTCTGATTCTTCCTCATTTAGCCCAAACTCTATCTTCTCAGGTTCCTTTGGTTGAAATTCATGTTTAGTAACATCTTTCACCTCTCTGAACACCAAATCTCAGTTGTACACAACCTTCCTTGTTACTGGGTTCCAAAGCTTATAACTCTTTAAACCATCCTTATACCCAATAAAGATGCACTTTTCAAATTTAGTATCCAAATTGGTTCTTTTCTCCTTTGGAACATGTACATATACATCACATCCAAATACCCTCAGATGTGAAAGAGAGGGTTTCTTACCAGTCCATACCTCTTGTGGAGTCTTATCCTCCAAAGCTGATGAAGATGATCTGTTGACTAGGTAACATGTTGTCTCCACTGC
>APFE030957901.1:50527-74956 GCA_000404065.3 Pinus taeda
TGTTGTGGTGTAACCCTTGTAGGTTGTGGAAGGCTAGAAGAAACAACACTTCCATCTTTATAGTTGTGAGGGGTAGACTTCCTTGTTGCCATAATTTTACTTTTCAATATGTAACAAAGCCCTTTTACTATTTCCAATTATTGTGGTGTTGCTCTAAAGAAGGTGTTGCTCTTTGTATCCTCATAATGTGCTATCATTTCCTCCGTGAAAATTGACTACGCAAGTTTTTTACGAGAACAAAGCCCTTTATACCATAACAATTGATCTGGTTCTAAATATGAAGATGCAATACATACCTTTTGTAACAGTGGTACACCATGTAGATCAAAATATTGCTCCTTCTGACATATCCAATTTACCAGATCCTTGCTATCAAACTTCCTCACCTTGCTTTTTCTTGATTTTAGGAGCTCGATCTTGAAATGACTGTAACTCTATACTTTCAGACCTTTAAGTTCTAAAACTATGACCTGTAGTAGTCCTCTATGTCCTCTTTCCAATGCTACCAGTCTGACCCCAATTGGATTCTCCAATGAAGAGTTATGCCCAATCTCCCATAGTGACATGATTACAGACTAATTCAGTAGAGCGAACTTGTACGACATGCCACGTGTCCTTGTTTTGACTTTTGGCTCTAAACAATATATAAAAGAAACTACAGTCCGTTCTCTTTCTGTACCTTCTTACGAAATTTCAATCTGATGCATAGAGAGAAAGTTATGACGATTTTCCCCAGGTCACCTGTTTTGAATGTAATTCCGGATTCTGCAAAAGGACCAACTTCCTCAGTTCATATCTCTGAAAAAATAGTGCAAAAAGCTCTAAAATTCGGACCTGAGATTCAGTGCGATGTCTTCTCAAATGGGTTTTGTTTTAGCTTTTGAAATGTCGCAGAAAAAAAGTTATAGAGAAAATGCCACGATGACCTGTTTGGAGCAACGAAACCCTAGAATCCAAAGCTCTGATACCAAATGTTATGAAACCAGCTCAAGAAAAGATAGAAAAGATAGAACTGCCTTAGAATTTAGCCTCTTCGAGGGGGCAACCTCCTTTACATTATATAAATGAACAATTCTTGGATGATTCAAATGAAAAGACCTCCTCTCTATATATAGGCGTCTAAGGGGTCATAACATAATCAGAGCCTACATAACAATAATAATGTAAGGGCACAATAATAACAATAGTGGGCTTCTATGGGGCACAATAGTAACAATACGGGCACTAGATGGGTACATAAATATAATAAGTGGGTTGTACTAATAACAATAAGGGGTTACACTAGTAGTATAGGGGCCTAGTAGAGGAATGCAATAGCTTGAAACATCACTTGCAGGATGCAGGTATACAGAAGCACACACTTGAACCAGAGAGTTGTGGAAACTCTAACAGCCTTGAAGATATCGATGGTGTTCCAAAGGGAGACACTTCTTCATTTGTCTCACCTCCTCTTAAAGGAAATAAAGGTGAAAGAGGAAGGTATAAATCTAGTACTAAACACATCCCTTTTGATTTTGCAAAGCATGGTAAATTTCCACATAAGCATGGGAAAATAATTGCATGTTCCTTTTGTGGTTTGGATAAGAATCATGTTTCTAGATGTTGGAAGAGAATGGCCACATACAGGAAAATTTTGAAGGAAAAGAAAAAAAAAACCAAAGGTCGCTTGGACAAGGAAAATCATGCTATCAAGATGATGCACATGTGTTGCACTTACTGCCATAAGCAAGGGAATCTTACTAAAAGGTGTTGGACTCTGAATCCAACAATGCTTCCACCAAAGCTTAAGAAAGTGAAAAGAGATGATGGTAGAAATGGAAAGGAAATTTCCATAAATAATGTGTTTCAAAATGATTCACACGTTGATGCTGATGTGCAGACAAAGGAAAAACCTTTGAACTGGATTGGTAAGAAATGGTTAGAGTTCTTTTCCAATTAAGGATTGTATGTCTTTTGATGCATCTATTTGCATTTCTTTGTTCATGAGATGTAAGTTGCAGGTTTCTACCAAGATGGTGAATGGAAAAGATTGAGTGGGAGACTCACTTTATTGCTAAAACAAAATATTTCATTTCAGCTTCAAAAGTACAATGTGCTTAAGTGAAAGTTGAAGGATGAAATGCATGCATAAGCATGATGTGCATGAACACAAGGATGTTGATGTTTTCATTGTTTTGAACATGTATGTGTAATTAACTTGAAGGGTTGGCTGCTTTAAACATGCATGTAATGTTGACTTGAAAGAAGTTAACTTGGCCTCCAAGATGGAGAGAGCGATGAAATGTTTTATCTTTTGAAAGGAGTCCTAATGGTCTTTTTCTACATGGTTGACTTGAAGGGTCATTTGTTTTTAAAGGCATGTTTTGTGGGCTTGTTGTCTAGTCCATCATTTGTATGCATGTACAAGACATGGAGGTGTTCACAAGATGTGAAATCCGTTTCTTTTGTTGAAGCAGGAGTTTAGTCCATCCAATTGTTGTATATATGCTTGTTGTTGTTAACAGTTGTTGTTGGCAACCTTTCAAATAGGTAGAAATGAAAGTTTTGTGGAGCAGATGAACTTCACATTTTTTTGAGCCACCTTGGATCAATGATCAGGGCTGGGAAATTCAAACTACCTTCTGTGACAATTTCAGCAAAATTTCAGCAAGAAGGCAAGGAGGAAGACAATTGTTCCCAGGAAGACCAGCCCATACAAGAAGGAAAGTGGTCAGAAACTTTGCTTCAGAGGCACTATGCAAGGCAAGTGTAGGGAGGCTAAAAGAAGAGGGTGAATCACTCTCATTTACTATTCAGATCAATATATCAGTCTTTTGGAGACCAAAAGTTCTTTTAGTGGGAAGGCATGATCCAAAATGGATTTTGGAAAGATTCCTAAGTCAAGGTGTTCCTCACAAAGGAAAACTGAAAGTCCAAGGAAGTTCCTGGAACTAGCCCCATTATAGAGATCATCTCATTCTGAATCTGCTACAACTTGGATGGGAAAAAATAGACTTAGGATGCAAAAGTTATTGCAGAAAGAAGATGCCTTATTCTTTGGGAAAAAAGGCAAAAATCCTTTAAAAATGGGCAAAATACTCTTATAAGGGAAAATTGCATTGCATGAGGCAAAGAGGAGGACTTAAGGTTAGGTGGAAGGCACCCCCGATCAGCGACCTCCGATGATCAGATTGGCAGGTCGAATTAGAGGCAGGCGGTGTATATCCAAGGCAAAAGTCCCAGGCGATGTGACATTGCGATATGCTGATCACTGAAATCGGCTGATTGGCATCGGTGGTGGCCATGACACAAGGAAAAGGTGGGACCCTCATGCCAAGCGATGTTGCGATCGCCGATATTAGTAGATCACAATCGGCGATGCCACGAGGCAAAGGCAAGACCCTAGGCCAAACGATATCGCAATCGCCGATGTCGGCATTAGCAAATTGCGTCAACATAGGCCATGCCATATGGCTTACCTCGGGTCCACTCGATATTGCAACCTGTGATACATATCTGAACCCGACAGGTTTAAGAATGAAAATATATAATACGTCAAGTCTGCCATAAGGTCCTCTAAAAAGATTTCGCAATGTTTAATGTATTTTTAGAAATACAAAAGAAAACCACGAAATGCGCCTATGCGACTTGGGATGGTGATTTAAAAGGTATACCCTATAAAAGATAAGGCGGAATTCATAATATTTGAAGTCCAAAAAAATGGCAGATTGACGATTTTTCTTGTGTTTTAGCATTTTTCTCTGTGTAAATAGAGAAAGCTATTTTAGGGGATTTCAAAGGCCTGAAGGTCATTTTTGTTATGGAACAAGTGGCCACCTCCCCTAAAGATGTTATGCAATGATTACTAACGCTCAGAAGAGAGATTTGAGCGAACAGAGGCCGGAAGCTAGAGAGCCCAAGAGGCAAAATGAACAGACAACACCAATTGGCTAAAAGCAACAGAATGACAGAAAAAAAGATAATAAGCAGTGTTGAGATAGGAGAAAAAAAAAAAGCTAAGCCAAATTAGGAAACTAGGGAAATTGTGAGAGAGAGAGCTCAACTGAGCAGAGGGGACAAGAACAAGAAACGTAGAAAGAAAAAGTTGAAGTGCAAAGAGCCATAGAAGCCAGAGCTAAAGAGCCAGAGCTAGAGCCAGAGCCAAGAGCCAGAGCCAAGAGCCAAAGCTAAGGGCCAGGGCAAGAGTCGAGAGCTAGAAAGTTGAGTGCTTCAAGAGCTATTGAAAGATGGTGTTTTGAGCCCATTGTTCCTATGTAAAACAATGGAGTGGAGCCAATAGCTTGTAAAAGGACCTACCATAATCCCAGAGAGCCTAGTCAAGTTGACTAGGGCTCAAGGAGACATAACCCAAGAGTTTTGGGTGAGATCCAAGTTAAATTGTTGTCTTATGTGTTTGTTTTACTGCTGCATTATTTATTGTTATATGTATTTATATATCAGTTTCAGCACATTAATTTACAACACCTGAACAGTTTAAAACAAATACCAGCATACACCTTAATATCAAGTACTTAGTAATTTTGCATTGGTTAATCACTAAGACTTGGGAATATTTAAAGCTTTGGGAGTGGGAGAGGTTCTTGTAAGTTGGACAAGAAGCCTAAGTTCCCCATTTTCAAATCAGTAGATCAAGAGTAAAAATAGATCTTGTAATTTAATGTCACTTAAACAATTTTTTAACTATAATGGTTATATTAATTAATTAAAACGGGTTGGGCCGAAACCAAAAAAACCATCATTACAATATTCAGTATTCCTTTTAGTTGCAGCTCCCCTTTTCCTTACATAGGTGTAGATTTACTCTAGATTACATGATCGGTTTCCATGTGGGTTCTTCATCATTCTTGCTTAAGACTCCTTGTGGTAGGAGGCATTCTAGATTTGCTTTTGTGTCTACTTCCTTATTTAAGCCACGAAGAATATGGAAAAGGAGATAGGAAGAGAAGTCTTGGAGCACATATCTCAGCCTTTGAAGTGTCTTGTTGAGCACTGAATTGCTGAAGTGGTCCTCCAAATTTAATATCTTTATCAAGATTTCTGAGTCCTCGAAGACTTGTATTTCCTTAATGCCTTTTTCACGTGCTATCTGACATGCTTTTAGCAACCCAAGGATTTATGCCTAGTTGTTGGTTCTCTATCCAAGTCCCCTGTTGAAGTTATCTTCACAAATACCCTCCAGGGAGTAGATCACTCCGCCTACTCCTACTGTCCCTCGATTGCCTTTGGAGGCACCATCCAAAAATATTTTTGTTTTACCGTGTTTCCTCAACCAAGCTTGAAAATCTGCATCCGCTTCTCGTAGTCTCCATACAAGATATTTACTAGGGCATGTTGTGTTGTTTATCCTATCTCTAAATATATAAGTTACCATCCATTTTTTTTCTTCCGAGAGAAGCATGTTATTGTTTTTAAGGGGATGATTGGCCATTGTCTTGAGGAGTAATGATTTTGCTTTTGTTTCCACCTTCAAAGGGGAGTTTGGAATGTCGTTGAAGATCTGGTCGTTTCTGGCAAGCCATATTTTCCAACAGATGTATTTAGGTACTTCTTCCTAGATTTTGTTCCATGTTGTTTTTCTTTAGGTCATGTGGGGTTAACTCATTCTCCAAGTGCTAAAAATGTCAGCGACTTTGGCTTGTGATGGGGAAGAGATATTTAGGCCTTGAAGGATTCAATCCCAGACTTCTTGAGCAAAAGAGAAATCCACAAACAGATGTTGCATGGTTTCCTGGGCTTTGCAGTAGAGAGAACATCGATGTGGTGCGTGAATACCTCTTTTGGTCAGATTATCGCAAGTTAGCACTTTCCCATGCATTAATACCCAGGTGAAGAAATTTATTTTGGGGAGACCAAGATGGTCCTAGACTTGTTTCCACATAGATGCAGTATGGCTCGAAGCTTGTTGTGGTTGAAGAGAGACAAATTCATGCCTTGCGTTGTAGATTCAAGTCTTTCCCCATCCCCATTTGTCCGTGAAATGCCTGTGAACCGGTGCTAGTCCCATTAACATGTCTTCCAAGAGGGTCTTTTGACTGCGCTTTTGATCTGGAAATCGGTGGATTTCCCAAGTTTGCCCATTTTCCATAGTTGTCCCATGTCAATATATCTGCCAGGGTGAGGACTCCTTGTTGAATGATCCAGCTCCTGATTCCTTTGATTGCTTCCTTTTTGCTCAAAGGTGACTGTCCCATTATGTTGTCTTGCCAAAGCAACATGTTTTTTCCATTGCCAGGAATGTGATACAAGTGATTTTGGAAGAACTCTATCCCACGGCAGCAGAGATGCCATATCAACATCCCTTTGATGTTGTTATCTATCTGTATGTTCCTTATCGATAAGCCTTTTAGAAATTTTTTATTTATGACCTGACTGACATGGTGTTTGTTGTTTGAGAAGAGGGTCCAAAGTATTTTACCTCCAAGAGCTAGATTGGCAAGGCCTGGGTCTCTTATTTGCAGGCCTCCTTTAGAGATGGGGCATTTAATTGTGTCCCAATTCACTAGATGGAATTTTCTTTGATTTCATCTTCCTCCTCTCCACAGAAAATCCCTAATAAGTCTAGAGATCTGTTCCGTGGTCTTCTTTGGAGACAGAAGAAAGGAAGCTTGATAAATAGGTAGGGAGGACAATACAGATTTTATAAGGATGAGTTTGCCAACATTGGTGAGCCATTGACCTCCCCAAGTTGTAATATTGGACTTAAATTTTATTATTACCTCTTTCCACAACAATAATTTGTTAGGGCCCAGGGTTATTAGTAACCCGAGATATTTGATTTTATCCCAAGTATCGAATCCCAAAAAGCCTAAGGAGAGGGCTATTATCTAAATTTCTTGTTGATCCACATTCCACCCGTATATTTCACTTTTCCTTTTATTTATAAGAGCTCCTGATATGTTGCAGAAGTTTGGAAGAATTCCATTGTAAATTTTGGCTATCTTGATGGGGGCTCTGCCCAAAACAAGAGTATCATCTACAGATAGTGCGTGACTAAGAGGCTCTAGCCCTTTCATCAACCTGACTCCTGGAGTTGTCCCTAATTTATTTTCAGCTATTAGTTTTCTACTTAACAAGTCTACCATCAGAATGAACAAGAAAGCGGAGAGGGGGTAGCCTTGCCTTATTCCCTTCGAGGCTTGGAAATAGTTTGCTGGCCTGACATTAACTAAAGTAGCTATCCATGGCTTTTCAATGCAAGCTTTAATCAAATGGAAAAAGTTAGAGCTGAAACCAAAGGAAAGGAGGACTTTGTACAGGAAACAAATATTTACCTAGTCAAATGTGTTTTCCATGTCTAACTGTATGAGCATACCTTTCTCCTGCCGAGGATAACTGGAATGTATGACTTCTTGCACCTATATTACATTGTCTAAAATATGTATCCCTTTGACAAAGCCACCTTGGTTGGGAGAAATGAGTTTCCCAAGCAGTGGATTGATTCTATTTGCTAGCAGTTTTGTAAGGATTTTGTATGATGCATTGTAGAGCGAGATTGGCCTAAGCCTGTCAAAAGTACCCGGATTCATTTCTTTTGGTATTAATGCAAGGAAGGTAGAGTTAGTATTCCCTCTCACTTTGGATTTTTGATGAAAATCTTTAATCATCCTCAGAAGATCAGATTTTATTATTTCCCAGTAGATTCTATAAAAATGAATTGAGAAGTCGTCAGGTCCTCATGCCTTGTCTGGTTCCATCAACCATATTACTTTATAGATTTCTTCCTGGGAGAAAGGTTTCATAAGACTACTGTTGTCCTCCTTGCTTACCAAATATGTAATGTGGGAGAGAAATTTAGAGGTGATTTCTTCACTCCCATTCCCTTCCTCTTTATACAGATTTTGGAAATGATCTTTTACTGGCTTTTCTAGTTGTTCTTGATCTTTAAGCATAGTCCCATATGAGCAAGTGATTTCAGAGATATGATTTTGAGATAGTCGGGCTCTATATTGCCTATGGAAGAAAGAGGTATTTAGATCTCCAGATTTAAGCCACAGGATATGATACTTAAGCCTCCAAGCCTCTTCTTCATGGCGGAAAGCAGGAAAAGATTTGGTTTGGGCAACTTTTTCTTTTTCTAAATCTGAAGCAGAGATCTCCTTACTTTCCAAATCCATTTGTAGATCTAATAAAAACTGAACTGTCTCCTTTTTGTTGCTAGTAGGAGAATTTGAGGGTTCTTTAATCCATTTTTTAGAGATCTCTTGGTTATTTTTAGTTTCTTCTCCCACGCGAAGCTTGGAGATCCTATCACAGGTATGGACCATGCCTCTAGAATAGTTTCCATGAACCCTATTTTCCATGACCAAAGTAGGTTGAATCTGAAGGGGTTAGGGCCCAAAGTTTCTTCCTCTTCCAACTGTAAGAGAATATGTTTGTGATCTGAGGCTAGATTTGGGAGAATTTTCGAGGAGAATAGTCTTTTTCCTAGCAAAAAAGAGCTTTGTGCTAAGAAGCGATCTAGACGAGCAGAGATGTGTTCTTCACCAGCTCTATTGTTTGTCCAGGTGTAAAGAAATTTCTTTGATTTGAAGTCAAGAAGATCCCGATGAAGTATCAGCTCCTCTAATAATGGAAGCATTTGGTCCCTGCCACTATTGCCACCTCTCTTTTCTTTTGGATCAATGACGAGGTTGAGATCTCCAGCCACTGTTATATTTTGAGGGGAGTAAATGTCTAAGAAGTCAAACAAGGTCTGCTAGCATTCTTTCTTCTCTGTAAGGTGGACTAGAACATAAAGGTTGAAGAGAGAGATGGGGAGCTTACTAGAGAGGAGCTAAAGTTTAGTGAATATCCAATGTTGGGTCTCATAGGAGCTTTCTAGCTGATACTTGTCCTCTGACCACAATGTTGCTAGGCCACCATAGGTACCTCTCGCACTAATGGCCTTTCCTGTGTTTTTTACTCATTTTAATTTGCTGATCTTATGAAGATTTTCCCCTCCAATCTTAGTCTCTTGGAGCATGAGGATCTCGGGAGTTTCTATTTTCAGAAGATCCTTGACTGCTTCAGCTTTCCAAGGATTCCCCAAGCCTCTACAACTCCAAGAGACTAGTTTCATTCTTTAGCGAGATTGGAGTGAGTTGATCACCCCTTAGAGGGCCTTGTTCTGATGTTTCTCCTGATAAACATTTCAATTGTGGATTGGATGCCTTGCATTTTTTGCCTCTCTGACTCTTCTTGCCTGGCTTCCTTATGATATTTCCTTCCAACTCTTTTATAGGTTCTCTCGAATGTCTCATCTTCTGATGATCCAGAGGTTTCCGGGGGTTTTTTTCCTTATCATTTCTACATATGTGGGTGAGGAGGAGGTTCCTGCTAGGGAGTCAAGTTGGGTTACTTCCATGTTCTTTTGTTCTCCTTCAAGTGAGGGAACTTGTCTTTCAATCTCCTCTATCTTTGATTCTAGAATTTCAATTGAATAACTAATGATTTTGAATGGGTTTATTGTGGTCATTGTCTTTGGATGTTCTCCTCTTCCTTCTTTTTTTAGTGTCTTGCGAAATGCCCATATTCATGACAATTTCTGCATTTGAATGATAGCTGCTTGTAATCTAACTCTTGGATATAAGACCAGTATGTTATTGTTAACTTTATGGCTTTAGGTAACCCTATTTCCAAGTCAATTTGATGCATATTCTTGCACATGAATACTGATCCCTTCTCTATGCTCTGTCTATGTATTTTCCTAGGGTGTTACCAGTCATTTCTAGTGACTTTGGGTTCCAACAATGCAGTGGAAGATGAGGGAGGTGCACCCACACTGGAACTGTTGACGGAACATCTTTTGTCAGATCAAAATATGATGACCATGAATTTAGATACAGACCCTAAGGTCCCATGAAATATGGTCCATTCCTAAAGATGAGATTTTTGTCTTCTACTGAATAAAAAACAAATACAAAAAAACCCTTACCAACCTGGAAGCTTCTGATGCCTTCCTTTACTAGTGGTCACCAATTCCTTTGTACCCATGCCTTGACGGACTTGGGGCAAGGCCATATCCCTGTAAATTGACTGATGAGCCCTCTTTCAACTAAGTTCAAAGTAGATCTGCAAGAATATTCAATAGGTAGGGTGACTATGGGAATGTTGTCTAGTTTCTTTACAAGCTTGCGTTGATCAAATTTTTGAACACAAGGATCTCTAGTGGAGGAGGGGCCTCAGGGTCCCCTCTCGGGGCCATGATGATGGAGGGAGTATTCAGATTGCACCAGGGGCTGCTACTGCACACATGAAAGAGGCATTTTATCACTTCAGTTTTTAACCAGTGACATCCATTTCACTTAAACATTTTAACTTGGTTAACATAAAAAGTTAAAATAAAAATCAATTATTAATTTTATTAATTTTTATAAATTACTAATAGTAGTTTATGATAAACCATGGTATTGACCCATCATAATACCATGGTATTCATGTGAGCATAGACTATTTAAAGGGGAAATTCTATCAGCTTAGATCCATCTTAATTCTGGGTCTACAAAGTGCTGAGAGGGATAAATAAATGTCATCCCTCTAAGAGTGGTAGATAGATGTATATAGGTTGGTTTTTATGATAATGAAGATATTAAATAGACTTAGGAAATTATATTATAAAAAAACATCTTAAGGTGAATGGTTAAAGCTACATTTAGTCCCCTCACAAAATTTAGTAAAAAATACCAATATGTCCATTAATATTGGTTTTTTTGATTTAACAAAAAAAAATTAAAACAGTGAATTCTTATCACTCTTTCTGCATCACCCTCGCAGAAGAGAGATAGTCACTGCCCAAATTTCCCACCATTTTTCAAACGTTCTCAATATGATATCTTCATGAAAATGTTAATGTACTGATGTTGGATTAGTTGTTTGAAAAATATGTTGGTTTGTACAACCTTTCATCTTCTCTGTTATTCTTAGTTTGTCGTAATGATCTGTAGGGGATGGGCCACTACACCATATTGTCCTAAAAGTCGTAGATTGTGCACCAAAAAGGAAATTAATCCACATGTTACAATGTTGTTAAAAAATGTAAAACGTATGAAGGTAGTGAATTATGCTAATAAGCAATTTAGATTGGGAGAGACATAATTAAATTTTATTATTTAATTGAATATTTCCAATTAAAATAATAATAAATCTACATTTACATATTTATATATTGATTGGAAGGCTTCTAACAATGGTCACTTCTTTCCATTAGATCCCCTTTAGGCATTTGGGATACCTACTACTTTGTTATATTATATAGTTGGGGCTTTCTACTTGTTGGCATGTTGGGTAAACAAACTTGATGTGTTTTCTTTTTTATCTCATAGTTGGAGTCTATGGAATGAGAAAGAAAATTGATTTGCATTTTCTCATCCTGATAGGTAAATGTTTGTAGATGAAGATTCCATCTTAGTAACTATGTCACAAGGAAATTTTGTATATTTTGTTTTTGCTCAGTGCAAAATCAAGTTTTTTTTTTCTTTTTTTTTAACTCAACATTGGTTGCATTTAGGAGCAAAGAGTTGTCTCCATGACTTCTTCATGCAAGAAAGTTGTAAGGTATAACAATCCTACCATCTTGCAATACAAGGCTATCTTTGATGATGAAGTAGTAGTAGTAGCTTGGTGGTGGGGAAGATTTGGAAAGTTAAATCTTCAATGAAATCCATGATTTTTATGTGGTTGGCCCTAACGAATAATGTTATGATGTGAGAGGTTCTACAAAATAGGGCAAGGTAGGGTCTTGGAATTTGTACTCTATGCAAATGTGAAGGGGAAACAATAAACCACGTGCTAGTGTTCATTTGTATTTTTTCTTAGGAGATATGGGGTGTTATTCTCCCCTTATTTGAGGATAGGGTACTTGGTAGGAGGCTTCCTTGTTGGATTGTTTGATGATAGAGCACTCAAATAACATAGATCATTTCCCTTGATTGCCTCTAGATCCATTTGGACAAGAAAGAAGGAATAACAATTTTGTAGACAAGGAGATCCCTCCTTTTCAGGTACGTCATCAAATAAAATACCTATATGAAGGCATAAAAATGACTCCAAAGGTTAAAGTTCCAAGGTGGGTTGCAATCTAGAGGGTGATAAAACTTATCGATGGCCTTTCTTTGTTGGTGCTTGTGAAGGTGATATTCTTGTTATATATATTATATGTGATTTGAACCCAAGTCGGATCCTCCTACATGTGTGATATTATTTTTGTGTTTATTATTTGTGATTCAAACCCAAGCCAACAACGTGCAAGAGGCAAATTCAAATTGGTGCTACTTTTGGTGTCTTTCATCTCTACCTTTGCTAGAGAATTATCTACAATACATCAAGTTCTAGATTCACATGTATCCCGATATTTTTTTTATTTTTCACATTTTGAAGTGGGCACAGAGGATAGCTCTTGTTTAAGGTGCTCAATTATGATGCTCTTACCAATTATGAGGCTTGTAGCAAAGTTTTTGAAATACCTGGTGATAAAGATGCAAAAGTTGTTATAAACATTTTGAGTCTACCTCAAGGATGTTATCATCTATTGGGTGATTATGATGAACATGGCAATGCTACTTAAGAATATGATGGAGCAATTCAAGAAAAAATAGTATTTGTTAATGATAAAAACCACATACAAATTTTACAAATGCTAATCAAAATGAAATTGTTGAAATGAATATGATTGAAGGTGGTTGAGTGATGGGAAGCACTAATGAGAAATTGCATTGCCAAGCCAAGTGACCCTACAAGAGTGGTTAGCGGAATCCATGATAAATATGAATTGAAATGATCTCTACTAAGACTAATGAAGAAATCCTTAACATGCCTTCATTCGTGTCGGGCCATAAGGTGTTCAGATGGTGGGGACTAGAGTTACATAAATATTATATTGTTGGTCTATTAAACTCCATAATTCAAGGTAGGAACCATTTTTTGGTTGGGTAAGACACAAATATTAAGGTAAGAGAAATGAAGGTTGGTAAGTAAGGGAGCCCTTTTTCATTTTCCTACTTTCATAAATCCTACTTGAAGGGGAGGGACTTTAACACAATGACTCAAAATAGAAGATTGCATCGTAAGACCACAGGTAAGGTTCATGGGTATGGGATCTCCTCGATTCAACACTTCATGACATGGTATAATGACTTTCATAACTTATATATTTCTTGAGGAATAGAGTGTAATGACCAAATATCATATGGAAGGATGAACAACTTGGAGGTCGGTGGCTTAAAAACTACCTGGAGAGCGAATGAAAGTGTTTATAAATATCCCTTGCAAATATAACAACTTCTCCTTACAATGAGGTTACAAATTTGTAGAAGCAATAAAGTCCTTTGTCATAGTTAGGATGTCATTTGAGAAATTGGTTTGATATGGAATCAACAAGGTAGTGATGGAAACAGTCAAGGAAACAAAAGTTGGGAGAAAAGTAAAACAAAATTTGTACAAACATTGATCTCTCATAGCTTGACAAAAGTGGTAGAGGATTAATCTCTCCTACCTTGACAGAACTCATGGTCAAGATCAACACCTACAAGAACTTTGTTGTGGAATATTATCAAAACTAATAGAAGGATATGAAAGAGTGTATAGTAAGAACCTTGACAAACACAACCACTGAAACTTGGAACATTGTTTGTAGGAAGAGAAAATCATGTTTCTTTTTTCCAAACCTGTATGGTAGTATATTATAGTTTAATGAATATGTTTTCCTATTATCACATATGGTTTCATACTTTAACAAAACATTCACCAAGACTTCACAATGTTATTATTCAGTGAAAGATTTGCCAAGATCTTACAAGATTTTATAATTCAGTGAAAGATTCGCCATGATTTTACAAGATAATATAATTTGGTGAGAAATTCACTAAAAAAACTATAAAATTATATATACATATTATATTATTGATAAAATCGCTTCCCATTTTTCCTATGTATCATGGGGATTCCCCAATTTATTATACGTGTAAATTTAGGGTGGTTCTTAAAATTTTCCCTGATAAATATGTGGATCCCATTGAATCATGGTTTCAAGCAGTCATCAACACACCTTATTTCCTCATCATTTGACAACTCTTGGTAGCATATCAATCAAAGCAATGGGTTTATCATACTTTTGTATGTGTTGAAGCTTATTATTTAAAACTAAGTGTGATTATATTTAATATTTTATTACACACATGGCTACATTGGAAGTGCTCCTACACTTGAAGGATACCTTCCTTTATTTAATTTAGGGTAGGGTAGTATTAGAATAATAAATAAAAATTTCATTTGAAATAAAATTTTATAGCACACTCTTGAAATTGCAATTCTTAAGGCACAAATATTGGAATTTCTATCATTAAGAACTCTTGTGATAGGACTTGTCAAAGAAATTCACTCTTAATGCCTTAGATTTTATAAAGTGACTTTGATTGTTGGATGAGATTAATCATTGGGTCAGTTACGGGGATTGTTATGGTTATATTTAATAATTTCCATTCATAAGCTTAAAAACTTACTTTTTACCTATTCATTCTAACAAACTATCATCCAAGAAATCATTTCAAGTTTCCCTTTGAAGGTATTGATGAAAAGCCTCCTATGGTGGACCACTCCTATAAAACCGTAATGAGCTCTAATGGGAGCCCTAGCATGATCAAGTCAAGGAATCTTTTAGTCACTATCCAAGATGTTTCCTTGCTCTTAAGGAGCATATTTTCCTCCCCATCTATTAAGTAGTCTATTTAATGTTAATTATAATCAAAGTTTCTTTGAAAATTTTAATTGAGGAATGGGACGTCTCATTGCAAGCTAACCTACCATGATCATGGGTCCTAATGAGAATGACATTACTACTATTGGTCACGAAGCTAGCATAATGGATTTCAATTGAAAAGCTGGAAGATAAGAAGTCTCATCACGAGCCAGCTTATTCATTATTGTTAATTCTTGTCAATGACACTTTTGTTAGTTGGTTACCAAGCCATGATAGCCTTCAATTAACTTCTAAAAAATGTAAATCCTTTCAATTGAATCATAATTTATATCAAATAGATGGGACATAAGAATTTTTTGGGGTTAAAAGGCATCCCTGTCGAGGCTATAGGTGCTTGTTGGCAGCAGGGCCATGCTTGGGGTATTAACGTTAATTTTACACTATGATTTACCTGGTTGTTTTCATCTATCCCTAAACTCATTATCATATCTCTCTAAGAATGAATTTGAGATCCTTTCAATAATGTGCTTTGGAGTTCTATCTTTCAAAAATAATTTGGCTTTTATGGATGTGGGACCCTTAGTACATGTGATTCACTTTGCTTGAACAAGAGGAGCTTTAGCTATATCCTTGGGTAAAGATAATATGGTCATCCTAGGAAGGTATCATTTTTTCATATTTCTTTTTCCCTATTTCCATCCATTTTAATACATTGGCTTCCAAATATTGTCACTTCTATTTATAATAATGAGGCTATTGAAATTGAAGGCTTACTGATTTGGATTGCTCTTGAGATGCTTTATGGAAATTTTGATGGTTGGCTATTTCATTATGACACTATCCTTACAGTTAAGCATTTTTATAGCAGCGCTAGTATCAAACTTTATTTGGATCAATATTAATAAAAAATGGTCTGGTATAGAAATGAACCAATATGCATTATCTCTTAGAACATTCAAATCTAGCAGGGAACATTTGTTTACATATGGTTCTAGCCACATTTATTTTTCAGTTCTGGTTGTTTGCAAGGGAGCATCAATATAGTATTTGATTTGCTTGCATGAGGACATGAAAGATGATCGACATGGGGGGATGTTCAACTCGAAATTGTTGTACTTAATGCACCTTTTTATTTATATGACGCCATACTTATTCCCTTGTTTTACCATTTTATGAACTCTTTCTACATTCTTTTAATGCAATAGCAAATATTTACGATTGGTTTGTATTTTATATAGGAATACCTTCGTTATAAGAATTTCTAGGGTTAATGCTCATTAAAATATTGTTAATGTAGATTGTCATGCTTTTACATTGCATAGGGATCTTGCACCAGGTATATGTGGGCTACTTCATCATTCAATATTTCCATGGAGAAAAATACTAGCTAGTAGTATAAAAACGCATCTCGAATTATATTGGATCCTATTTTACAATCAAAGGTGCACTTGTCTTTCATTGACCTGTTCTTGCATTGAAGAGCAACATTCCTGCACTGGAGAGCAACCAATTTGAAGCTTTCACATCTCGACATGCTTCCGAGAAAAACAGAGGAAGTTTATTGTCCAAAGTGATGTTGTAACACCTTCCCATGAGTTGGATTGCACCCAGGTCACACGTTTGGGTCTCTAGATGAAAATAAACAAATCTACTCAGAATTCACAAAATTTTCAAACTACCAAGTTTGACCTCAATTTGTGTGCTGATGGAGGCGAATCTTGAAAATCCAAGAAAATGGGTCTTTTACTAGTATAACAAATTATCTAGAATCAAAACCGTTTCTGAAGATACACATTGGTTTAAAATCTACATGATGGTATTTGAGACAGTTTTATAAAAAAAAATGACCTTTTCCAAATTTTTAAGATCTTACCCAGATTTACATAAAAAGCTAAATTGTCAACTTTGTGCATGATTTCCTAGGCCATGGAGATCAATAAGAAAAATCCAAGAGAGGGTATTGTTGAAAAGCTGACAAATTAGGTTTCCTCTAAAGATATTTCCAAGATTCACATCAGTCTAAGAATTACATGAGGTTCTTTGATGCAATTTTATGAAAAACACTGTTTTTTTCCAGAATTCCAAAATATGCCTAGAATTGCAAAATTCGTATAAGGTTTGTGTTTCTTCAATTAGATCATGGTTGAACTAGATTTCCCATCCATGGTATATTTTTGGGATTTAATCTCCATACTCTTTGCAAAGGATTGGCTTGTTTAAAGCCAAACTTGTAATGTAAAAGATTATAAAAACAGAGTTATGGCTCCAAGCCTAGCTAGCAAGGCATTTATTTGTACCTTGATGCTGTTGAGCTGAGTGTTGGGGATTCTACCCCATTCCCTCTCATCAATTGGAGGTTGTGCTACTGCAGATGTTGTAAAAGACTGAAATTTTAATTTAATGCGAGGTTCATGTGTCTCTTATGCCTATTTTCTGTATTGTTAATTTCACTCACATAAGCTAAGAGTTTTCCTTAAAGAGAAATGAGCTTCTTGGCTAGGTCCCAGCCAACCTAGCTCATTCTCCCCAATATTATTCCAGTGTGTTTAAATGCAGTGATATTATTTTGTGCAGGATTGATTTCTTTATGTTTCAGTTTGCAAATGTGGTAGATCTTTTGTGAATGCATTTCTTGCTTGTGTGATCTCAGATCTGAGGAGTTATGTGTGTGTTGAGTGCTTTATTTCAGTTCCATTTTTTCCATTCCTTTCTTAAGCATTGCTGCATGTCTTTCCTTTTCTAATAATTTTACTTAAATCATTTCTGGAAAGTAGTTAGGGTTACAATTTTGCTGCTTTAAGTTCTGCATGTTTTCTTTATGGAATGTTTTCTTTATGGAAGATCATACCCTAGTCGAAATATGAAGTATAGTCGTGAGATGATTTATCTGTATGCAATCTTAAAAATTGTTATAATATCCATGAATGATTGTAACTAAATATTGTTGAGAACAACAATCGTAATAATCTTTCTTGAGTTTACAAATTTCATGTGAATACATTTAATCTTGTGTAGGATAGATATATATTACATGGTGAAATAGATTCTGAAAGGGGTTTAAGTTCAAGGTTGAATGGTGATCTTTCATCACTACGCATGAGTTTTTCATTTTTGCAAGTGTGAATTTCCTTCAATCTTTGCAATGTGTTTTTTATTGAAGTTTGCAGTCAATTCAGGTTTATTTTTATTATTGGTCAATTTGAAGTTCCTTTCCTACATTTGTTATTTTATTGTTTACTACATTAGCATATTAATTTAGGAATGAAGGATTGTCGAATGTAAGTCTATTCTAGTGCAGGAACAGGGTGTTTTGATATAGGAACAGAGTGTTCAAGTGAAGGAACAGAACATTCTATTACAGGAATAGAGTATTCTGGTACATGAACAGATTCGGTCTAGTACATGAACATAGTTATTATAATATAGAAATAAAATTTCTCTATTTTCCTAATGCATGGACAAAATTGTTCGAGTACATGAACATGGTATTTTCGGTACATGAATAGAATTGTCATAACGTAAACAAACTAACTCTATTTTCCTAGTAAAGAAATCACAGTACAGGAATAGAGCTTCTTTTTTAATCTTTTGAGTTTTGCTATTGATTTATTGGGTGGCATGAATTCTAAGTTTATTCATTTCTTTTAAGAAGTGTTTTTCTAGTGAAATCGTTTACAGCTATTTCTAAGTGAGACTCTAGTTTCGAGTGTGGTGTGAGAAGTTTGTACACAAGTTAGGATTTTCTTTTGTAGGTTGCTAGAGTCATTTTCTAGCATTTCCAATGTTTCACCTCAAAATTTAGGAACTCCTGGATTGATAATTAAATGTTGGTCCATTAGTTAAAGATATAGTATACCCAACAATAGTTTTAGAGCAAGCAAATCATTAATATCCCATTACATGCACACTTGCTTCAGATCTAACTATTCATCACTTGCACACTCAAACACTTCAATCTTCATCTCCTCATATAGTTTAGCCCTTATCCAATACGACAAGTCAAAACCACACTAATTTCGATGGTATTCCTGGAGGACATCAAATATCGATTACTCAGCTCAATACCATGGTAAAGACCCTTGGTATTTGGAGTACCATGGTGCAGAATATCTATGTGCCTTTTATTCTTCATGTCTCCATGTGTACATGGATTTTAATCACAGAACTCTTGTATACTTGACTTTTCTTCACCAAACCTGAGTATGTATATGACTTTGCTTCATAGAACCTGCGTATATTAGACTTTGCTTCACCAAACCTACATATGTGCACGGATTTGCTTTATAGAACCTGCGCATACTTCTTCATACTTCATCTTTATCATTCTTTTGCCTCTGAATTGATATTCCTTCTTTGTCACATCTGCATTGGTCTGAATACTCATCCTGCTACCATCATCTTGACATGTTCATCATGTAGGTTACCATCAAAAGGTAATTCATCAAGTAGGTTTCCATCAAGGAAAACACAATAGTCATAATTCCAACAGTCCTCTAGAATTTCTTAACTCTTGAGTTTACATATGACTCTTTGAATTCTACTTACTTGTCTTTCACAATAATTACAATAATATATTTTGTCTTCCATATCATCATATGATGAAACTTGACATGTCACTATCTAAGATGGTTAGGACTAGTAGTGACTCATGCATAGACTTGCTTTAGAGGTGAGATGGTTTCCACTATGTATATTCTTTATCACCATCTCCTTATGATGCTTCCACCCTACGAAGGGTTTTCAATATTGGAGTCTTCATGGTACTTTGATCATCAAGTTTCTGGTACATTCTTAGTTCTTCTCATGCTTCCTTTATTTATCCTCTTTTCCCAATCTTCTTTGTGTGTGATTTCAATGGAGTCCCTGTAATCCGGTTTCTTCAATCACTCATGATGAGCAACCATCACTCTGAAAATCTCCTTCTCTACCATGTTTTACGCATATTTTACTTGTCACTTCTTTTAAGTGTTCCTAAAGTAGTCAAGGGAGCTAAAAGACAAAAGGTCACACTTTGACAAACTAAAGGGATGAGAAGGAGGAGTTTCAAGGGTTTGGGATGAGCTCATATTCCCTAAAAATCAAGGAAGTCATCATAGGGCACATGTCGCAAGTTTGAAGGATGAAGGTAAAATCTTCAGGCTTCCTAAGTGCATTATGTGCTCAAGGGAGAGAGGGATGATGCAGACCACAATCTCAAAAGCTGAAGGCTAAAGTTTTATGCCTTTGTGGTGCACTCATGCAATCAAGAGGGCTCAAGGAGGGTGCAGGGCACACTCCAGAAGGTTGAAGGATAAGCTTCATGCCATTAGGGTGCAATAGTGTTGTTAATCAGTTTAGGAGGGTGCATGGTGCATAGAGGAAAGTTGAATGGTTCAACTTTGAGTATTTAGGATGCGCCAGTGTGCTCAATGAGGGTACACTTCTTCGAATCTAAGGAGTCTACTCTAGGAATACATAGTCATTCTTAGAGGTTGTAGTTCAAAACAATGGAGGGGATTCACGCTTTAAATTGCACCCAAATCTCACGGAAGGTGTAGGGCACACTTATGAATAATGAAGGGTCTCCCATCAAGGCTTTAGAGTGCGCGCTGCTGGAAATAATACTGAGAGGGGGGGTGAATCAGTATTATCTGGTCAATTATTTTCTTTCTCAAACCCATAACATATACTCTACTTCAGTTAGAGAAAACCGCGTATATATGCAACTACAGATAAGGAAACCCCCGTATACCATATAGACTTATAATTTAAAATATTCTACAGATGTTGAACATTAATCTGTCATTAGGATCATATAAATAGTAACCAGGAACAAAAAAATAGAGCAGAAGACAATCACACACAAGAACAAAAAATATAAGGTGGAAACCCAATGTGGGTGAAAACCACCTACTGCAATATGTCTCTATATTTTCAATTAGAAACTTCTTTTTAGAATTATTCTATACTGGTGCAGTCCTTTACCAGTACATAGGCTGCTACTTGCAGAGAGCTACAACCCTCTCTCGTTTTCCAGCTTCTCCGAGAAGGGAGCTACAACCCCCTTAGTTCTTGTACTATTTGAGATAATAGTATGCAGGCTGCTACCTGCAGAAGACTACAAACTTCTCTTCCTTCCAAGGACCACGTTTCATAAATTTTCAGACTGGATCCACAAATAACATCAAGAATTTCTGCATCAACCAATCAACTTTTCACCAATCAAAACTGAATCAAAATAAACACTTCTCTAACGAATATACCCAGATCATAATAACAGTAATCACACCCCACTTCTGAACCCAGAACACTGTAGCAATAAAAAAAAGCAGCTAGAAAATAAATCAAGAGATGTACGCTACTTCTCTATTCAAAAACCTACGTGCATATACTTTTGTGTCAATACCAACCTGCGTATAGATCTATAAATTCATTCTTTCAAAAATTCAGATATTAGCTAACCCAAATTATCAGATTTATAGATCAAGCGTGCGCCACATATCACAGATCAAAATCATATAGAGATACCACTATTCTAGCCTTAAGATTTTGACCCATCAATAGAACTTATCCTTCTCCTTGCACTCCGGTTCCTTCTTCATTCAGATCCAGATCTGCACCATAACCCAATCACAATATTCCAGATCTAGCACATTATCAGATGTTCAATAATTCAGAAGATGCCTTGCCAAATGATCTCTTTCCTCTTTTATAGCCTTAGGCCTTTCACAATACCACGGACCAAAAACCATAACAATTCAATACCATGGACCCAATACTTGGGATCAACACTTATGACGAGATACCATGGCCCAAAACCATAGGTTCAAATACCAAGGACTAAATACCACGAACCAAAACCATAGGATCAAAAACTATTGGACTAATACCATGACCCAACCATAATATTTCCCATGTGCGTGCACTTTTCTCTGAGTGAAAGTGCGTGAACTTTTCTCTGCATGAAAGTGCGTGAACTTTGCTGCACTATAATTTATCATCTTAGATGAGTGGGTTGCCATCAAGTACAACATATGTATCATAATGCCAACAATCTCCCCCTTTGGACTTGATGGCAACAATAACCAATCACTCTCCCCCTTTGACATCAAGGGCAAAGGGGCGGACTACCATACTCCCCGTGAGTACCTGCTCAAAAATCTGAATGAGCTCCCACTTTGTATATGCTCTGTGCTGAAATGTTGTCTGCAAAAAGATGTTCTACAAGAAAGAACATGACTCCATACATTATAAGTAACCTTCCTATCATCAAGACGCATACATACATCCATCTCCCATCCAAGTGGGAATACACAAGATGAACAAAACTCATTCATCCCAGGCATAGTGGGGAAACCAAAATAGGCCGTTACATGACCTTGATATGAAAAGAAGTACATGACATAGAGACAAGAACAACTATCAGCAGAATCAACCTTCAGACTAGCACACATTGATCTACTCCACCAGAAAACTCTTGAGAAATCAAACTAAGGACTTCTAAGATAATGCCAACAATGCATCATTAGAATAATATATGCTCCCCCTGAACCTGTGCCAGATGATCTCTGATATACCCATTCGACCCACATAGACTGGAAAATGTACGTGTATCCACCTACATACAATAGACAAGATTCAATAGCAGGATGATGCATCAACAACCCCCAGCTTCTATATGAGGTATTCAAATGTCTCCCTAGGAAATGGTTTGGTGAAAATATCAGCAACTTGTTCCTTGGAGGGAACATATTCCAATTTGACCTTTTGTTCCAGCACTTGTTCCCGGAGAAAATGATACTTGATCAGTATGTGCTTGGTATTTGAATGCATGACTGGGTTCTTTGAAATGTTGATTGCACTTGTATTATCACATAAGATGGAGATAGGTGGTGTACAAGTGATTTGAAAATCCTGCAATGTTTGCATCATCCAAAGGAGTTGAGTGCAATAAGATGCAGCAGCCACATATTCTACTTTAGTTGTAGATAATGTAATAGAACTATGTTTCTTGCTGAACCAAGATACTAATCTGGAACCCATAAAGAATGCACCACCACTAGTGCTTTTTCTGTCATCCACGCTTCCAGCCCAATTTGCATCTGTATAAGCATGAAGAGTGAGATCCACATCTCTAGGATTAGGCCATAGTTTTGAGTTCCTTCAAGATACTTGAAAATTCTCTTTACTGCCTGAAGATGAGTTTCCTTAGGATTTTCTTGAAATCTTCCAACCATTCCTACTGCATGCATGATGTCTGGTCAGGTACCTGTTAAATAGTGCAGACTTCCAATCATGGATCTATAGGTTGGTTGATGCACTGCTGCTGATTCATCATTTGCACTGAGGCTGCATCCTGTGACCATAGGAGTACATACTGGTTTCGAATATTCCATGCCATACTTCTTCAAGATCTGCTTGAGGTACTTGGTTTGAGATAAAAAGATACCGCCTTTATTTTGTTGGATTTGTAAACCAAGAAAATATGTCTGTTCTCCAAGCAAAGACATTTCGAATTCTTTCTGCATCACCACGACAAATCTTTGACTCATAGCTTCTTCATTGCTGCCAAAGCTAATATCATCTACATACACAACAAGTATTAGCAATTTGTCATTTTCAATTTTTATATAAATATTGCTATCTGCTGAACCTTTTGAAAAACCTTGTTGATGAAGGTATTTGTCCAAACGGTAGTACCAAGCCCTTGGAGCTTGTTTAAGACCATAGAGAGCCTTTTTCAGTTTTCATACAAGATTTGGATCATTCCCAAGAATGAAATCATCTGGCTGCTCAATGTATACTTCTTCTTCTAAATCTCCATTCAGAAAGGCTGATTTCACGTCCATTTGAAATACTTTGAATTTCTGAAAGCTTGAGAGAGCAAGGAACATTTGAATGGCCTCAAGTCTAGCAACGGGAGCAAAAGTTTCTTCAAGTCTATTCCGTTTCTTGTTGAGCATACCTTTAAAACAAGTTTAGCCTTGTTTTTAATCACTTCCCCATTTTCATTCAACTTGTTTTTGAAGATCCATTTTGTCCCTATGACATTCTTATCTTTTGGTCTAGGAACCAACTCCCAAGTGTTATTCTTTTCTATCTGCTCAAGTTCTTCATCCATTGCCTTGACCCAGCATTCATCTTTGCATGCCTCTCTTACATTTTGTGGTTCAGTGGAGGAAAGTAATGCCAAATAGATTGAAGCTTCTGCAATTGTTCTTCTTGTTTGTATTCCTGCCTCTTTTTGCGCCAAAATTTGAGATTATGGATGATTCTTCTAAACGTACCTGGATGGAGTCTCTTCTTCTATCCTTATTTGTTCTTCAGGCTCCTCATGGGTTTCTTCTTCATAGGTTTCTTCTTCATCATGAATCTGATTTGATGTTGATGGATAGTCCTCATCATCTTCGAAATCTTCAGATCTTACCTGCCTAGGAGTGTTTTCTTCTTCATCAACCACTACATCAATACTTTCAACAATTTTTCCAAACCTTTTATTATAACACTTGTTGCTTTGCTATGGGGAGAGTAACCAAGGAGAATGCCTTCATCTGCTCTAGGTTCAAACTTGCCAAGATGTTCATCAGTATTTTTGATATAGCATTTGCTTCCAAAAATTTTGAAATATTTTACCAAAAGAGTCTCACCATACCAGAGTTCATGAGGGGTTTGAGTGTTGTTCACCCGGACATTTGTTTTGTTGAGAATAACAACTGCAGCAAATGCAGCTTCACCCCAGAAAGTTGCGAGAGTTCCAAACTCATCAAGCATAGCACGAG